>RJJA01000095.1:133208-166738 GCA_003724045.1 Lepidurus arcticus
GAAGTTCCCAAACCTAAATATGAAGCTCCCAAAATCAGCTATGAAGCTCCTAAACCCAAATATGAAGCTCCCAAACCCAAATATGAAGCTCCCAAACCCAGCTACGAAGCTCCCAAAATCAGCTATGAAGCTCCCAGACCCAATTATGAAGCTCCCAAGACTAGTTATCAATCTTACGAAGCTCCCAAGCTTTCCTATTACAAACCCGCTCCTACCACTACTACCACCACTACCACACCTCGTCCTGCCATTCCCGAGGTTCCGAAAGCTATCTATGGAAGTTACGTCCAGCCACCAACCCCTGTAGCTCCTGTTGCCCCTAGATACGAAGCCCCCAAGAAAGTTTACATGCGCTACTAAATGTTTCTTTTCCTTCTTAAGCTAGAATCTCTCCCCCTTACCTATAAGGTGCAAGGACCTGCTCAAATTATGTTTTAACTTGAACCTAGAAAGACTTATGTGCTTTTCTATACCCCGGCGACCGTAATCAGTGCTGTACAGTTTGTAAGAGAAACAAAGTCTTCTTTTTTGAGAAAATTCGAAGAACTCGCGCTAATCTTGTTTATTTTTCGCCGTCTTATCACCGTCATTGATTGCTTGAATTTCCATGTATTACTTTATTTCTGGGTTTTTTTATCCTTTCCCCAGGAGATCGGATTCTTAGCGTGAACGGACACTCATTCGATGACATTACTTATGCTGAAGCGATCGACTACTTGCGACAAGCACCCGATACGGTCGAAATTGTTGTTTCTCAACAAGAAGTCCGTCTCTGAGCCCGTAAACTTCCTCACTGCGTAACGCTTACTGTTTTTTTCTCCAGTTTTCAAAACGACGTGGAACGTATGGTCTTCGACTTGTTATTGCTTGTTCCCGGGGTTTTTTATGCACAGATCATATTTTAATTACTGAGCGCAATACACCGACTGTTTTTTAAACATAAAATTTAAGAGTTTGATCTGCTTGGCTCCCGAACTCATAAATCAGAGTGACTTCCATAGACTCGAACTGTAACCAAACCATAATCTAGGTTCATAAGTTAAGTTCATGTTTACAAATTATAGAAAGTGACTCACGACACGCATTCCGCAGCCATCTGAGATTAGATTGCGAATAGAAGTAGTGTCAGGCGAATTTCCCTACCAGACTTGGACTAGTGTTTACTGGAATCCGGCGGTCCAAACGATGCAGGCTGTCGAAAGCAGCTCAAGCTTCAAAGTTGCCTGGTTTTTACTCGTGTGTTTAGAGGTTTCCCCGTTTGTCAATCCCCGTCGAAGTTTGCCCGTTTGTCAATCGGTACACCGGTTTAGCCAGTCGAGAGTTAGCTGTTTTTATAAATGTGCCTCACAACACACCAGTACATTAGGGAAACGCTGGCTGTCTTGAAACGAAATATCGCTTTGGCATACGTTAACCTTGTAGTGCAACCTAAATGGTGGTATTTTTTCTTTCTTTTTTACCCGAACCAGTTTTCCATTAGTTAGAGTTGGTGTTTTATGTGCATGAAAACAGCCAGAGTTGTTGGACAAGCAACGTAGTACGTATTCTTGATTCTTGCATTCGATGACACTTCTGTGACAATATTGTAGCTGCGTGCAGCGTTTCACCTCATTGCAGTTATTTCGCTATACGATAATGCAAAGTGAATTTACTCTCGAAGAACGGCAAGGTAAGAAAATATCAAATTTCACTGCTTTAAGTATCAGGGGGCAAATCGCCAACGGATAATGTCTTATGTCGGTTAATCTCTCACAAGAAATAGTGTATGAAAACGGGAGTATCGTTACTCATTTACTAAAGTTAATAGAGCGTTATAAGTAACCAGAAACATACATTCCATAGTTTTCGTTCGCGTTTCAATGAACATAGTTTTGTAACTCGGGCGAAATGTCATTTAACTAAGCTTTCCATCCGTTTCGAAATCAGGTTTCTATACTGAAAACAAGATTTCTTTCTTTCTTGCACCAAAATCTTTTCCTGCGCATGTGCGCAGGAGGGTTAAGAGCTAAGAAAATCGTGGGACTACTGAGCAAAAACTAGCTTAATTTTAGCCGACAAGACCCACTTTTGTCCGCGTTTTAAGTCATGCATACTTCGCTCGGTGCCAAGTAAGCATCTGAAATTGACACAAGACTTCCAGTCATCCTTGACGTGAAAAATTCCCTTCCCTTATACCTGCCCGATTTATTATGCCAAGGCGATGTCACGCCCAAGAACGAACTCCACAACTCATGTGCCTCTAAACTGGTTATAATTTTACTATCAAGCTATGAAAACGAGCAATAAGTTAACTCGTTACATATGTATTACTGAAATTACACTTGAAATTAGCCCTAAAACCAAACGCTTCTCGTTAGTGACTCCAGTCAAGCGAAGGAAGCGTACGCCGTTAGTAAAACTGAGAGTCGGGACCCCAACTCGACATCATTTGTCTTGGCAATAAGGGCCTAGAATAGGCTGCTTTACGTTTGGTCGAGCATTCAACGCTACTCGACGTTCGTTCGTTACCTTAGTTCCTTTTTCGTTCTTTTCTTTTTTCGATATTCCCCTTCCTGTTTGCGTGGTATGTGGTTAGTCTGCACCCAAATATTAATGCGTGAGCCCCCTTATCAGCTGTTCGACTTCATGGTCATGAAAGTTGCTAGGGAAGCGAAGAAAATGGCTTCACTATATATCCTATAGATCCCAGTAGGGACCAAAAGGGGTTTCTCCCCGTGATGTAATACGCCAACAGGAACTTCATCCAGAGCGATAAATTTAGAATGCCATGTTTTATCATAATTCATTAAATGATTACACGGTTTTACCAAGAAAAGGGCCCGGCTGTGAATCACTTCACTTGGAGCTATATTTACATTTTGTAGTCTTTCTAAGAAGCAAGGGATATACGGTATACGCCCAATTTTTCAATGCAACTTAACTATGGGCGTCGTCGGCTTGTGGATGGGCGCGATAAAAGCCGAGTCAAACCGGCTTTCCTTCAAAAAGGCCCCCAAAAGAAACTCAGCGTTTGCATAATGAGTTGCAGTTTTGCCAGGAGGAAATTTACCATATTATTCCGTCCCCTTTTTGCTATTCTCTTCCCACTTCGCCTCAATTACGAGCCAGAATCCAAAAACCAGGATATATCAAGGCCACACATATTCGGTTTATATGCGGAACTGGAAAAATTAGATGCGGTTCTCCTTTGTTGCTTTTGGTTTCACAACCACGTTAGGGTTAGCGGGAATGATTATATGGCTATGCAAGGCCACCGAGAAATACAGCCAGCTGCTCCAGCTAAATTTTTGCCGTCAGTCTTTATCGTCGGTCGAGTTGGTCGCGTGTCAGACCGTCTCAAAAGCTCCCAAGTTCTCCGTCATCTCCGTGAAGAACAACAACAACGTAACGCCGTCTTGGCGAGCTGACACCAATTCCTCTTTAAAAGAGAAAAGCGGGGGCGCCTGAATATCGGCAGGAGCCCGAGCAGCAAGCCTTCGGGAAAATCTTGGCTAAAGTAACCTAAACTAAACAGTGTTGGTGTGTCTGGGCTGAGCTTTAGTTGGGTAAGAACGCGTTCTATGTGTGAGTGTGTGTGTCGGGGGGAGCGTTGGGACGGAGGCTGGAAACCAGCCAGCATCCTCCTCCTTCGTCTTGAGTAACTTGGCTTATCCTGCTTCTCTTCCTTATCCGAGACCATTGCCATTCCGGTTTTTAGTTGACGCACAGACAGTCTGAAGTTCTAGTTCTGCCTTCTGCGAATTCGAGTGCTGCTTTGACCCGTTTTACACGTGAGAGCTGAACAGTTTAAAACGCCAATCATTGTTTGGTGAGGTTTGACAGCCTTACTGACGAAAGCATGTTAATTGGCTAGATTATCAATGGCTAACCGTGCACCGCAATATAATTTGTAGTGAAATGGCCGCAGCGTCGATCTTGCGACCTGGATCTGGGACCGTACTGCCCAAAACCTCGAATAATAACCTCAGGTGTCGTAATTCCAGTTCCACGGTAGCGTCTCGCCCATTGCCGTCAAACTATTCTTCCGGGTGTCACAATAGTTCCCGAAAAGGGCTTCAGCAACTCAAACGGTCAACAGTCGATGAAAGAAAAGTAACCAAAACCCATATAGTTTCAGGGGTAGTGAGGAAGCAGGAACACGACGAGCCAGCACCATCTCAAGAACGATGTCGTCCTGTTTACAGCATCCCTGACCTCGATGCCACTACAGCCTGTAGCGTTCGAAAAGCCTCAGGCATGGGCTCTGTAGGCCTTTCCGGGCCGAACACCAACAATAGCTCCCGCCCTCGTCCTCCTCCAATTAGCACCGCCGTTTCTAATTCTAGTACTACTCTCCCTTTTCCGAAACGAAACAGTATTTGCGACAATGGCTCCTCTGCAACTCGCCTACCATCAGCAGGACCCCTTCCCAGTATTCAATTGCCCTGCAAGACTAGTGCCGCTAAGAGCGGAAGAGTTGCAGGAGGCAATTATGCACATTCAAAAATACCTACACCGACAAGAACACATGCTACTTTACCACGCATAGCGCGGGTTGTGGGCAAAGATCTAACTCAGTCAACTTCAACACGTGCAAACCCATCGGCTACGGTGGTACCAAGCCGCCGCAACAGTACCACTACTACCATTGTTAAACCGACCGTGAAACCGATACAGAACAAGCCGCTGCCTTCGGTGCGCGTTTACTCAGAGAATAACCAACTCGTGCACAAAGAACAGTACCAGCCACAGCAAATGCGGAAAACGGCTTCGACAGAAATTCCGAGAAGAAGGGACCACCAAATGGGTTCCGCCTCCACTCTTCCCAAATCTAGTCTTATTCAACGAAAACTTGGTACTTCAACCGTCCCGATGATTACAACGAAGACCAAAGCTAACGCCTCGGCAGTGACGGTGCCTGTTCCCCGAATCAAACCGAAGATCGCGCCTACGCGCATCCCCGTAAACAGTTCAGGTAACGCTTTCGTCTCATAGATGGCGTGCTGAGGCATTTCCTGAATAAAAAAAGATAGCTACTTTCTGGGTTTTTACCCGTTTTTACCTGAGCAAGATAAATAAGCGTTACCTGGCGCACCTGCGCTTCCCTTGATCGCGTTGGCATGGCGAAGTCCCCCTCTCTGTCTGTCACAAGGTCGCAAGTTAAGCTCGTTTCGCTAGTCTCTGCAACACCAGCACAGGGTCCACACACAGATACCGTGGAGGAATTTTGCCCGTGAGTGAGCTAGTTAGTTCCATTACATCCAAGTTCGTGATAGCAACACCGCTGCAAAAAAAGTCCCTTCCTATTTGTGGCTGACATATTCCTTCGTGCAAAAGTTTTAGAACTAGCTTAGGAATTCATTTAACATTCCTCAACCGACTTTCCAGTAAACGCTAACTGCAGGTTTCGAGAACGGTCGTAGCGACATGAAAACCCGTTTCTAAGCGCGTCAAATTGGAACTCCGTACTTCACAGGGTAATTAGTGGCGAAATACTTTACCGGAAATGAGATTCAAGATTGAAGACAGGATTGCCAGTCCAATAACAATAAACAGCAGGAAGGCTAGGCTGGCCGTTCGACTTGACCGTGACCCAAGGCGCTGAGCACAGGGTCATTTTCGGCATAGTTACTGATATACTTGGCGTGCCAACCGCCATATTCAACATTCCTCAAACTCCCCAACCGTCCCAAGCTTGCCTCCTTTCCTCTTGGCTTCAAGCTTTGGTTCTTTTACTATAAAGCATGAAAGCTCTATTCATCAGCCCTTCCTGCTCGACTTCGCCGTGGCATGCGATGGGGTATAGGGATAAGGGTTAGTCTTCTTGTGTAAAAGCCAGCCGAGCAACCACTATCTGTATTGGGAGCCAATATTATCCTATAAAAAATATCATAACCCGAAGCAATCACAACCCTGCCCTTACTCTTTCAGATTTCATCTAGGGCGGTGGCTAACATACTTTAATCAAGAAAAGCCTTAACTCTGAAACATATTGGGTTGCTATATGGCATATTTCCTAATCCGAAGGCAAGGGGGGCATAACTTTCTAGGAACAAAACTCAGCAATTCGATCCACAAGACCTTCGTTACCTTGCCCCTAGCAAGGCGAAACCGAAAGGACAACCTAAAACCCGACCTGACCCTGATGTGACTCAAAATGCTTTACAACATTCCAAAAAGAAAAGTCATAACGTGGCAAGCTTTGAACTTGCCGTAGGTATGCGCCCAAGTAATAGATTTCGACCTTGTATTAAAGCAACACCATCTTCGCTTATATTTAGCCCCTTCATCCTTTTGTTGCTTTATCTTGGGTAACGGTAACAAATGCAAGGCCGGACTGGTATCTCACGAAATCAGATTACGGACTACGGATTTGGTTTAAGTATAACTCCGTGACTATTGTTCCATGGTTGTCTCGAAAGCCACCTTCATCAATCTTAGATCATAGTGCTTACGCTATAGCACGTCAGCATATTTCGCTATTGATTTGTAGGATAAATACAGGTCGTGTAAAGCACGTCGTCGTTCTTCAACAGGCTTTTAAATGCTGTTCGTAAAGGTTCTAACCTGAAATGTCATTTTCGCGTGACGCTTGAGAATAGTAGAAAACATCTCGACCCGAATTAGTACCCGGAAATATAAAAGGAATTATCTACGGCCCCACACGCAACATACTTTCAAGGAAAAGATTTTCCGAGTAAAAAGTTTGTGCAAATCTGAAAAATTAACAGCACTCAAACAATCATGGTTATAATTAGTTTATTAAAAAAGCTAATCTAGGCAGTGAAGCAGAAAGTGTTTCTAACAAATGCTTAAGCTTCTAAATATCCCATCTGTCGCTCTTTCGCCGAAAAACAAAGAAAAGAAAAGTGGTTTGTGTCCGAGCACAGGTGTATGTTGAATTTCTGTTGCTAGGGACAACGGCTCTATGATTACAAAGCTAACCTGGTTTCATTCACTAACAATACTGTAAGCTCTCACTTGCTCTTTCATCAACTCAGATGTCTTCTACTTCAGATTAACCCTTTGAATAAGTGAGTCCAAGTAATGTATAACTCGTAAGAAGACTGGAAAGAGGGACAGCCTTCGAAGTTGGATTCAATCCCACTTCTTTCACTCTTCACAATCCCTTCTCTTCTTGAATATGCGACAAGCGTCCAGGTTTGCCGGAGAACGGCGATCGACCTCATTTGGAGCAAGAACTAGCATAAACCTACCCACTTGGTAATCCAAAACTGCATGATCAATCCTCAAAAGAAAGTGAAACAAAAAGCTACTATACTACTTTCACTTGAAGATGGTGTAGCTAGAAATCAACCTTCCATATAAACCATAGGGCACCCAAGTTGTTTTCTTTAAAAAGGGGTTCTGATGATGCGACAAACATTCTTTTAACGAAAATACCGCTTTGGGGCTGTTGAGAACCATAGACCTATACGTGACAAATTTATCGTAAATATACCTGTTTGTGTAAAACTGGTTATCAAAACTTCCAACTAACGTGATCGAACCTTCTAATTTCTAGGAAGCATAGTAGCCGGGTCTGTCGCTTCCCGGACGTCGTCATTAAGAGCTGGTGTCGAGACCATAAACACAGACCCATCAGATCCGTCTATTTCTCTGTGGCAACCGGCGACGCACGCGTCCATTCCTCCTTTCGAAGCGCTTCCCGCGTGTGAATGGATGTTTCCAATCCCAAGTGGTGGTGATCCTGACAGCGAAAGGTGGCCCCGAATGGGTAGCCAGTCTAGCGTTCCACTCCCATCTTGTGATCGGTGTATATCGTCTACTACCAGAGAAACGTGGACGCCAACAGCTCTCCGTAGACATCAACATACCCACAATTCCTGTTCGGAAACCTGCATTTCGGTACCGCCCACCGGTAGCAACAGCGACCCATTGGATCATTCCAGCTACTCTCGTGACGTTGCAATTGTGAACCAGCCGTTGAAAACTATCTCGCAATGTGTCTCTACCGATCAGGATAACTATATCGCCTTTGATTTCTACCGTAGTAACAGCAAAACGGCAAGCGAAGATGGAGTAATTTTAACGGCGGAGTCCGCGGACAAGTTATGGACTTCCAATCCGTCCGCTTTCCCACTTGAATTGTGCGCGATTGGGGACACTAGTCTAAACAGCAACATGTTGGACTTGCTGACGCCACAAACGCAAACTGAAAGCAGCACAAACACGTCGTGGCCAGCTAACGTCCATCGATACGGCATGTTGTTAGACCAAGTTCACGTTGCCGAGCAGCAGCAACATTCAGCATCCAGCAGTGTGACAACCAGTCCGCGGTCATCTTTGCAGTCTGACCCAGCCAACGATTTGGGTTACAGTTCTGAGAAGTTACCGGATGAAGAAGACGAAGAAGAAGACGAAGCGAATGTGCGTAACTTTACGTCAAGTGGACATCAGTTAGACCCATGGTGCAGTCGTGCCAAATCGAATTTCGAAGCCTTGGAAGAAGCCATTGTGCAATCCGGACGACTCAATAGTATAGCTATGAATGGTAGTAGCCATAACAACATGGATCTTCAGAATTCACCATTGCAGAACGAATCTTGTGGTGGCCATGACACGAGCCAAGTCAAGGATATAGACATATTGGACGACCTCTTCAAATTCGTCTCAAAAGGTAAGCTCACGTTCTGGAAAGTCCAATGACGTCGATGACTACGTTGTACGTTTCGTTGACGTACCTATGTAACAACAGGACTAACTTGGCTGCTCTTCTGCAAATCTTGCCAAATATGATAATGTGCTGGTCATTCTGAAGGTCTAACTTGCTAAACCGGCTTAGAGATTTGCCCAGGACT
Organism: Lepidurus arcticus; assembly: GCA_003724045.1. Taxonomy (NCBI): domain Eukaryota; kingdom Metazoa; phylum Arthropoda; class Branchiopoda; order Notostraca; family Triopsidae; genus Lepidurus; species Lepidurus arcticus. Next base: position 142,010 of record RJJA01000095.1, read on the forward strand.
ATCTTGACTGTCTTGCATACTGACTGTGTAAGATGTGGGAATATAGCATTACTAAATTGAGGACGGATGTCCGGAGGACGGGGAACCAACCTTGTTAAAGCCGAACAGTGCTGTGACGTCAACGTTTGCTCCATTAGTATTAGCAAAAGGAAAAGGAAGACACATGCCAACGAGAAAAACCTAATTACGTATTCAACACTCCCCCCTTTGATTTCCTGTCTATTCATTTAAATGCTGGTCAACGATCGAAAAATCCTGCTGACCCTAAAGTTGTCTAATAGTAGTTCACGTAATAAACTTGTATACAGCGGCCAGTTCAACCAGCTGCTTATACATTTTATAGGAAGAACTATCCACACTAAATTTAAAAGATACGAAGTTTCTTTTTAGATTCTCTCTTGAGAGAAAAGTCTTACATTGTAATAGTTTTTAATAGCGGTTAGACTCAAAGTTATAATGTTGGTCGTAGCGAACCAATCAATTCTATCGGCTATCCAATTATTTTGCAAGATTCACAAAAAATTTTCACGTTTTCTTATTCCTTCGCTTTTACCATTATATAGCCTACGTGAAAGTTGCCTTTCAGTTCTTTCAATTTGAGACTTAAAAAATACAGTAAAAAATAAACAAAAAACGAGAAAGAAACAAAAGAAAAGGACATCAAGTTTTCTGAGGGAAAACGCAAGAGAGAAATCCCACATAAAACTCGGGCTCTCCAAAATTTTGACGTTGTGGTTTTTGTCGGCTACGCATGCTTAGGAAACTCTTCCTTCGTATCAGACACGGTCATCCCTTATCAAGTTACCATTTGAAAAATTTGGCAAGGTAAATGCACGAATTCTCAAGTCGATGGAACAGGTTTTTGTTTTGTTTTTTATTTAAAATGAGAAGCAGCAATCTTCCACTGTTGTGCTAATTTTCCACATTCTAAAACTGTGTTTCCTCCTTTCTTTCACAGATCGTCTTTTCCATGTAATGATCCAAAAAACTGGGCAAGGTTTGGGCTTAAGCGTATCAGGCGGAATTGAACCTTTACCAACAGATAACACGCCTCCCGGACCCGCCCCCGCATGGGCTGGTTTAATACGCATTAAGAAGATATTCCCGTATGGCGCCGCGTGGGCTACGGGACAACTGGAGCCGGGCGATTTGCTCTTAACCGCAAACCAGACCACGCTCACGGGCCTCACAAACCACGTAAGTTTCCGTTACCTGGGATTTGTATGCATAAGCATACACCACAGTTGTAATACTATCCTGCACCTAGTTTGCCTTTCTTGTATCTTTGGAAAGGTAGGGAGAGCCCTATTAGGCATTCAGCTTTATCAGGTCAGTGAATAAAACCAATGGTAAATGCCTCGTTCTTTTTTTCAAGCAAAATAAGTTAACATGAATCGAACTGTTTAGTTATGTGGAAAGTCAGAAATAATTATAAAAAATCAAAACGAGTATGAGCTCTACGAGTAATAACAAACGCAAAAATTGCCGAGCTTAGCATATGTTTGATGCGGGGAAAAAAATGGAAAGCTTTTCTTCAAACGTCAGTGTGAACTTAAACTAGCTATAGCCTTCACGCTTGTTATTGCTAGCGGAAAGGAAAGTGAGCATTTCTGATGGGAGTTGACAAAAAAGTGTAAAAAAAAGTAAATAAAAAAATACCAGGAAAGTAAAACTACGCAAGATTCCAATACGAAAAACCATCAGCAGTATTTATGGAATAAGCTTAAAGTTATTCAACGATATTGAGACCAAAATCAAAAATATGAATAAGCAAAGACTAAATAGGTGCAGCGAGTAGTGAATTAAATAGCACAGGTGTGAACTGCAGCTGCTGAAAAATAGGGCCATGACTCATCGTTTTCATAAGCGTCCTACAGAAAACACGCTTGTAACGATAAAATACTGTAGCTGGCTTCTTCTGCTTCCAGAAATAGTCACATTTACGGAAAGTTTTCTAGCTTTCCAAAACTCTTGCATTTTGGGGATGGTTATAGTCTTTCTTCAGAGAAAATACTCTTTGTATTGTGTTTAGCACACCTAGCTGACTTAGGAGAATGACACAAGCTCTGACAAGAGTGGGAAAACACCCACTTTTGTTGCCCGTGCCAAAAATTACTTGACTGCCTGCAGACCTGTTCAGTAACTACTCAATCCATCCGCGAATTCTCTTAGCACATTCGATGGCGTGGTGCTTAAAAACTGTGCCTTTTCTGCTACAGAAATTGCGTTTTACCGGTTCGAGGTTAACTACACTTTCATAACATCTTAACGATAATGCTTTATCGCGTCAAGGTCCTTGAACTCTGTCTCTCCTATTGCTATATCTTGCTTGTTCTTTTTCACATCATGCACAGTGCTTCCCTTCTGGGCACCATAGCGTGAATGGCCAAGTATATAATACTCTTTACCCTAAAGTTCAACCATAGCTACTGGGAAACACGAAGTGGAGGACCCCAAAGAGCGCGAGAAAGGACATGTCAAACTCCAAATTGTACCTTGCAGGTGTAAAAGAAAATGGAGAGTTACAAGTGCAGTTCATGCTACTTTTGGTAGTACTTCAAAACCGAGATTGCACTCTCACGCTTGCCCCTTTGCACCTTTACCTTTAAGGGACTTTAATAGTCAAGTTCCTGCTTTGCTTTCCTTTCGTACACGAAATAAAAAGCAAACAGAACGTTCCCATACGAGCTTACATCAACTGATGACGTTGCATGCCTCCAATTTAAGATAATTTGATATTGCATGTATAAAAAAATAGACAAGGGGAAAAAGGGACAAGGATAGACCGCGGCCAGTGAACCGCGACAATTGTCGTCGAGGACAAATGTGACGGGCACTGAGCACGCGGATATCATTCTACAAGTCTTCAACCTGCTACTTATTTCCTTAATCTAAACGGCGCTAGCTTAATTTATTTTCCTCTTGGCGTGTTTCAACATTATAGGAAGCCTTAGAAGTTCTGCGGACCTGCCCTCAAGAAACCTTGCTAACCGTATGCCGTTTGCCATGGGAAACAGCCTGTCGGTTAGGTTTGGAGATTCCTGGAGAGCATCAAGACGCTTTGACCGTCAAGACCGTCTCACCTAGTCATAATCTGTTGTCACTTCAATTTTCCTACTCGAGCTTAGGGGTAAATAAAAAGAATAAAGCTCTAGGTCACCCATTTATATTAATTTGCTAATCCTCTTGGGCGCTTCTTACAGGAATTTGAAGCAACGTTAACTAAAGTTAATGGTAGCCTCGGTTTTACTCTAAGGAAGGAAGACGAAAGTGTCTTGGGTCACTACATTCGCTCTTTGGTCAAAGAACCGGCTATTTCAGATGGAAGACTTAGAGCTGGTGATAAAATCTTGAGCGTAAGTAGTCGTGACTGGTGTTTGTAAAATTGTACCTCTAATTTCGACTTTCTTCGCATAGGTCAACAATGTGGATATATCTTCCATGAGCCACAAAGAAGCCATCGCATTCCTGCGAAGATGCCCGGACACCGTGTCCATTCGACTGTTTCGAGATTCAGCTCTCACACCTGTTTCTCCTACGTCACCTACAGAGCTCGAGCCTTCTCTTTCGTTTACCAAACCCAAACCTCTTCTTAGGTAATGAGAGAACTCAAAAATTATCCACGATATTAATTCTGTGTTGTACGGTATTGTAGGCAAGAAGCCCAGGACTTATTGCACGATCTGGCAGTCAGAAAGCAAGCTGAATCTAGGGGAGCTTCTCCAAGTTCTGGAAGGAATGGAAGCAGTGCTTCAACTGGAAGTGTCACGCCCAGTTCACCTCGTCGTAGAAGGTTAACCAAAACTCCAAGTCCTGACTTAGCTACCGTTGCCAAAGATCGTAAGTGTGGAACTTTTTACCTAAACTTTCATAAGTTGAAAATTTGAATAAAATGTGTGTAAGTACCTAGTCATATCCAATAACACATAACAAGACTTCGGTTATGGCAGGTTATTCGTTATTAACACAACACTTGCAAAACAACTGGCGCGAAGACGTATAACACATGCTTTGCGTCTAGTACAATGTACGTACAACAGGCAAAGCACACGCGCTTGCCATCTATTAGGTTTTTGGTTAAACTGTTGCTAACAATTTTGAAAAAGACAAGAACTTTTCCGTACTGAAATAATGAAAGAAAATAATAGCTTAACATAAAAATAAATAAAATAATAACATAATAATATACCGAACAGTTGGTCTAACGTTTACGTCATCTGTGTTGCAGGTTATGGCTTGGACGTGTTTTTGTCTCCATTGGCGAATACGTCTATGTCACCGTTACACGAAAGCGACAGCGAAAAAGATACTAGCTTCACGCGTAATTCCTCAAATCTTTCTGGGGAATACTTTACGCCAAATGCAGGGAACTCAGCACAAAAAACCACCCGGCCAGACTTCCTGAACTTGAACAACTTCGCGACAAAAAAACAGAAATTCCTATTTACGCCACCCCAAGAAGACTCCAATCGGACTTTAGCCAGTTCATTGCATGAAAGAATACATGACAATGCCAGTCCAGTTGAATTGGATCCTTGCAGTGAGCCACGTGAAGCAGGTGATGGAAGCACCAACTCAGATTCCGAGTTTACCCCTCCGGAATTGTCTAATTACGTGGTTAATACGGATAGTAGCAAACTTGAACCGTTAGAACCCTTCAGCCTCAATTCGGAGTGGACAGATTTATCTATTGATAATGAAGACAAGCTTTCGCGAATGGAAGATGGGACAGACACTGTTGACTCGGCGGGATTTACTCGACATGCTCCGTTAGGCTTATCAGACCGTGATAAAAGTCCGCCGTGCGTTAATTACAGTACTGAGGTGGCCAAGGCTAGTACAGGACCCTCCAAAGGCTTGCTCAAGTGGAAAGGTGTGCTTTTTACGCCGGAAGAAGAGTTGCCTCCTTCCAGTCTTGTGGAAGACTCCCCTTCGCTTTGTGAGTCCCATGGCGAAATGGACTTGGACGATTTCCATGCCACCAAGCGCGGCAAAGTAATCTTGACAGACCAATTTGTATAAAGTAATTAACGTAACTTGTTACAGGTTATGACTGTGGAATTAAACAAAGGTTGGAACAGTCGCTTGGGCTTTAGCGTTACCGTGGACAAGTGTAAAGCTTCCGTAGGGGCCATTTACGAGGACAGTGTTGCAGCTAAGGACGGAAGACTCCAAGTAGGAGATGAAATACTAAAAGTAATTACTGCTATAGTCAAATGTTCAAACGCAGAAACTAATGTACCTTTCTTTTTCCAGGTGAACAACGATTATGTAGAAGGCTTGTCAAAAGAAGAAATTATTGACTTACTGCGAAAAACGAGAGGTCCGGTGTCTATAACTGTACGGAAAGCATCTTTATAATTTGTTCTTATATCCTTCTTATCTATCCCTTTTTTTTGTACGTACTTTTGGCTCCCAAGTTTCGCCATGCAAGTACCATCAGTCAGGGTGCCATTCCGTGTTCGACTATGTTATGTTTAGTGAGTGTACATTTTTACGGTTAGAAAAGCTTTTAAGAGACTTCGCAGCATTTCCGCATAAGAAGTCTTTAGTGTTGTGCCATGACTTTGGGCATCTGTACAGTGTGTAAAGCAATACGTGACAAGCGTTTAATTTATCCAATGTATAAAAAGTTAACATACAAGCGGGCGTAAGCCATTTGAAATTGCAAAAAAAATTATCAGTATTCATAATACGGCGATTAATGTTATGTTAAAACCGTACATTTTGCTTAAGAATAATAAAGTGATTGATGGGCACTGCTGACTCTAGAAATTGGCCTATCGACCGGAATAGCAGTTTCCTGCCATTCGTACGTGCGGTTATCAACGATCGGCGCAGAAATTACTGATCCTGGCGGCAATGTACCGGCGACGAACGTATGAATAGGCGGAGACTCCACTATTGGCATACGGGTAACTTTCTTCCTCCGTTGCTTGTACCTAAACGAAATACAGACATAGCTCAGAATCTGTTTTAATATGCAAATATAAATTACTTCTTGAAGAAGCAACACACGGCAATGGTAGCCACAAATGCTGCTATGCCTACCAATACCCCGATAATAAGTAGCCATATTTCTACGTTGTTGATTTCGTACAACGCGCCTCGTTGAACGCAGCGCTGCAATACAGAAAAAGATACCGTAAGAGTAAAACCGACTTAAGAGAAATTCTCTTTACCTCTACATTGACGACTTTATACTTATCAAAGACGCCATTTAAGGAGGGATTTTTAACGCGATTTAGCAAGAGTTCCGTTGCTTTAGAATCAAACACGTGATCTTTGCCCACAATCTGGAAGCAGGAACTCGTGCTTGTGAAATCGACGTGACCCTTCTCTGCGCTATAGAACTGAGACTCGTACAAATTGAGACTCAGCGGGACTTCCAAAGCTTTCTCCATGTCTTGACGGAAACTGGGCAGTGCATTGCGAACTTCGCTGGGCGTTTTGTTGAAAACGAACTTCAGCAGCTCGGTGTCCCGAAGAACATACACCTGAAATAAACCAAACATTTAGTTCCTTTGTATGTGTGTCGATAAAAGAGATAAACTTACTGTAACAGTGGTAGTATTGCGAGAAGTCGTGCCTTCTCCATTAGAGGCAAGAATATGAAGTAGGAAGTAACCGCCCACGAAATGGCCGTATGTAATGAGGGTGGTAAGTGATCCGGACGAAGAATCCAGAGCAAAAGCTTTGTTTATGGTGTCTGAGGTATCGATGTTAGCTTCGCTAAACGTGAAGCCAACTTGCTCTGCTCTAACAAAGCTTACGTTAAGCAATTTGTAGACAATGGGCGGAGAATCCGAGTCCACGTCGAACGCATCGAGGCGAACCACCTCTGTAAAGAGAGGAGCGTTCAAGCGCACACCTGTAGTAATGTTCCATTGTCGAAACTTGGGGGAATTGTCGTCCGTGTCTTTTACCCATACACGGACTTGAATTTCGCTCGGATCCTATGGTAACGAAACGATATTCGTCGAAAATTCAAGAAAGAAAAAACTGGAATCATACTAGCGAAACATACCTGAGGATTGTAAATTTTGCGTAATTCGGATGGTTTCTCGGACGGTTTAAAGCACTTGACGGTCAAAAGAAAGGAGTCGTGTTGCTCGTGGTCAATGCGTCCCTTCACTAGCAAGCGTGCACTGTTATCCGTCATTCTCTCCAATGAGAACAATCCAGCATCATCGCCATCTTTAATAAAAGACCATGAATACCGAAAAAACCCAGAGACTTAGAATATAGTAAACGTACACGTAATTAAATACTCAATCTGAGCATTTTGGGCTTCATCCAAATCTACGGCTTTGAGTGTATCTACCTCCCAACCTGGTGGAGCTTCTTCTAAAACGCTAAACTGCAAAGGTCCATCGTGCTACACAAAGAACGTCTGTTATTTTCAAAATTAACAAATGTAGCTTTTTGCCCCGTTATAAAAAAGAAACTGAGTAAAATATTAAAAAATGTGTACGATAAGAGAACACTAAATTTGCCTTCACTAATTTAATTACTTGGGTTCGACTAAATTTTGGCGAATGGTCATCCACATCTTTCAATGTCACAGTGAGAACTCGAGTAGCCTGCTGAACAGGATTGCCTTGATCTTGGGCCACCAAAATCAGCGAATACGACGCTTTGGTTTCGCGGTCCAATTTGACTTTGTTGGTTATCAATCCCGTTACACTATCTACAAAACGTAATTATTTTTTAAGCCTACTCTGATGCTTATTAGGATCTACTAATATCGAAGGCGGCATGATCAACACCCAAAATGCCGTCATCCAAGAATTTGTAGGTGATTCTCCCGTTTGGGGTGCTGGCGTCATCCGGATCAGTGGCAGAAACTTGAAAAATAGAACTGCCCACAGGTGCGTCCTACAATACAACAATAAGGACACGATTCGCTACAGGTATAAAGTCAAAGTACTACACACCTCTAAAATTATGGCTTGTTCTTCCAAGGCTGCTTTAGTGAAGGTCGGGATCCCGTCATTGGCAGTCATGTCGCCTATATATAAAACCAAGTCTATGTCCGTGTATAACCACGGGTCGCCCACATTTTGCGCTCTTACGACTAACTTATAGGGCTCTGCCCGCCCTTTACCAGTCAGTGGTTGGTTTACCCGTACTTCTCCTGTTGTGTTTACTATGCTAAAGCTTCCTTCTAGCAAATAAACACTAAAGTAAAAACAACAACTTAAAAACACTGAAGCCTTATATACCTTTTAATTTATCTTCGTGCATAAGCAAGTATTCCACTTGTCCGCCTGCACCTTCATCGAGATCCGTGGCAATTAGTTTGGTAACGCTCAAATCCAATGGTGCATTTTCAGGCACGACAGCCGAATAGGAAGGCAACGTGAAAACGGGTGCATTATCGTTCACATCCAAAAGTTCAATGATAATCTAATCACAAGCCAAATGCACTATTAGCTGAATGGAAAAACGACGAAGAATAAGGATCACTTACTGAAGCCATGGCGTGCTTTCGTTCATCACCGCCCGTAGGGTGATCTTTAGCAACTACCGAGAAGCTGTACTGATCTTGCTCCTCTCGATCTAGCGTCTTATTAGGCGCTACGGTTACCACACCGGTCGTGGCATTAATTTGAAACAAATCCGACAAATTACCGGTCAAATGGTACCGAATCTCCCCATACTGTCCTGAATCCTTGTCGGTTGCTGAAACTGTAAATAACGGTTCAGGGTAGCGGACACTCTCGAGTATTTTCTGGCGGTATTCCTAGTATGCATTTTGTGAACGATGAGAGCTATCTATCATATTTGTCTACTTACTGTCTGGGAAAACTCGGGCTTGTTGTCATTCACATCTAAAATGGTCAACTGTAATATGACAATACTTGAATGATCACCCAGCGTAGCTTCCACTTGAAATTCCAGAGTCTAATGATAAATAAGTTACAAATGTTTACAATGCGAAACGGACCGATAACTATGTAACATGTACCTTATTCTGCAGTGTTTCAAAGTCAATAGGCTTTTTAAAAGCGACTTCTCCCGTGAGAGGATTCAACTCGATGTACTCCAAAGTTATGTTATCTGGCTCGCTTATTAATTGATATTTACTACTGAGGTAACCTGTTACATGATTATGTGCCCGTAATCCCAAAATAATCGTGCCAGTTTCTTGTTCCTCATTCGCTTCGGATTTCAAAACGGGATGTGCTGGCGACCAGGGCGAATTAAAAACCGGTGCATGATCATTGTGTGCTTGTACATAGACCGTGACATCAGCTAGCAAAATTTTTTGTTTAATGTATGTTGCAAAAGGAATTCCCAAACGCAGATTTAGTTTTTACTTATTGCAGTCTGATTTGGAAACTTCTCCGTGGCATTAGCGTCCGTAACTTGGACCCGGAAATCCATGCTGGCTGCCAAATGATGGTTTAACGCTTCCACTAGCTTTACCATGCCTGTCGTCTCGTTGATTCTGATAATGAAACGGCTGTATAATATACAAGTTCAAAATGAGACCCTAAGCTTACGTAAAAAAACGCATCTGGAGCTCCTCATGACTGAAACCAGATTTATCCCATATCGTATAGGGTCCTGAAAGGGCGTATCGAAGGTCTGCTTGCGTGTCGGGATCTGTCGCTGTTACAGCAAAAACTTCTTGCTGAACAGCCGTAATTTCCGCAACATGGTGCACATATAAGTCTTGAACAAATTGGGGGTTTTCGTTATTAACATCTTCAACCTAAGAAAAACGCTTTTATTGATCTTGAATGAATACTCGTATCCATTTGAGACTGAAGTTTACTTGAACGAATACAGTTGCAGTGGCCGTCTGAGGATGAGGCTTTCCACTGTCTACAGCATGTACTATTAATTTATGTTCTTTGCCGCCCTTTTCCCACCGTAGCCGAGCGTCGGGGGCAACTGTGATAATTCCGGTGCGGTTATGTATAGAGAAATTATCCTTAACTGAGCCGACTAGGAAATACCGCAACTCCAAGTTGGATCCATCAGGATCGCTAGCTTCCACCTGCCATAGTTACAGAAGTATTAATGGGATTAATTATAGCTTAAGTATTCAGGCTACCTGGATAACAGTAGTACCAGGAGCGGAATCTTCAGAGATCACGCCCTGGTAGATACTTTGGGCAAATGAAGGCGCTTCGTTGCCATCGAATCCCACGATCAGGATAATCTGCGTTTCCGAAGACAACGTGGGCGATCCCGAATCTGTGCCTACTATCGTCAGATTGTAACGGTTTGACTTGGTTTCCGAGACGTTAATGGGACGATTAATGGCTAATATTCCCGTATCAGCATCCATAGTGAAGAGTCCATCAGGAGCATCGCTAGCTTCGATTTGGTAAGAGACGTTTCCCCGGTGAGTCTTGTCACCATCTTTATCACGAGCCTAACATTTAATCTTAATATGTTTTCTGTTGGTATGCCATTTCTGAGGTTCCCTTACTTGAACTTGTAGTGGTGGATCTAGAGCAGTTGCACCGTTGCTTATCACAAGGCGATACTCGGATTTCTCAAATTCAGGCGCATTATCGTTGACGTCTTTAATGTCTAAAGTCACCACTACGTTAGTCATTAAACCACCTCCATCCTTAGCTACGTAAATGAGACTGTAGCTCGTCTGCGTCTCGTAATCCAAGCAAGTTTCTATTCCACACTCCGCAACGAATAAATCGCCCGTGCTTTCATTTACGAAAAATTTTTCGACGCCAAAACCTCGCAAACTGTATCGTATTTCTCCAAAACTTCCACTATCAGCGTCGGTGGCTTCTAATCGAGTAATTAAGGAATTCGGCTGAGCAGACTCAGAGACCTGAACGTGAGAAGATTAATAAGGATGTGTAGCAGTACAACGACAACAAACCGTATAAAAGAATGACGGCGAAGGGAACACAGGTGGGTTGTCATTGGCGTCTGACAATATGATGGTGACTGTTGCTGTTGAGCTAAAGTCATTGTCTTGTGTAGCGATAATGCGGACAACCATTTCACGCATATCTAGGTCCTCATAGTCTAATTTACTTGAGTTTTTTACTCGAATTGTTATAGGTGCTTGTCCCAAGCCAGACGTAGGGTACACAGCGAATATATCTTCAGCATTTGACGCTTCTTCCAACGACAATTCAAATCTCGCGTGCATTGCGGTATCATTGTCCTTAACGAGCATATCCAATCCGGGAATGGCATGGCCGTTCTCTTTAAACAAAAAGATTCACATCAGATTCAGATTCACAAGTTTGTGCGAGCCAAAACCAGTTAACAACTTACTAATATTTTCAGGAATAGTTACAGTGTAGTGCGATTTATCAAACTCAGGGGGATAATCGTTTACGTCCGTGACAAGTATAGTTACGTCAGCAGTCGAAAAATCTGATGTTTCCTTACCTTCCGAATCCAATTCTACAGCCTAAACAAAACATATTCTTCTAACCATACATTCTGGTGTTAAAATAATGGCTTTACCTTAATTTTAAAACTGTATCGTTCGCCTTGAGCTAAGATGTTGCGATCTTCACGATCTAGCGTAACTTCCGAAGTGACGATATTAGCAACGAACACACCATTGTTTTCTTCAACATTTTCTATCTTAAAGTATCCTTTGTCATCCTCGATCAAGCTCAGTTTCAAGTTCCGTAAGTTCCCCATATCACCATCCATAACTCGTACAGAAAGAACTTTCGTCCCCTTCATGAAAAAATATAATCAAACTTACTTTTTTTAAATAACTTTATCGTTTAATAAAGTACCGATGGACTGTTCTCAGGGACGAATTGGACGTAAGGACCGCTCTCGAATATGGGTTTCTCATCAGGAACATCTTCGACGTCAACGTAAATCGTGGCGGTAGTTGACAAATGAGGTTCTGGTGGGTTAGCAGCATCTTCGGCTCGTACAACCATAACATACTGCTTTGGGGCACCATTATCATAGTCCAGAACGGCCTTGGTTGAAACCACGCCCACGAAATCACCCGTACCAATGCGTTCAGCTTTAATTTGAAAATGCTCGCATGCCAAGGGACTCTCCTGTATATATCAATGTGACAAATATGATAAGTAGTAAAATAGGGTAGAACAGGATGTATTACAGTCCCTTGTTCTTTTGTACTTCGGTTTGCCATCCGCTCCCCTCCTGTGCCTGCTGACTGTCCTCTTTCGGATAGCAATAGCTTAACAAACACTTAAACTACTTCTACTCAAAATATACTTGACGTAAGTAAACATCCTAGCATCTGTAATGTTTTCATAGGTAATCAATACAGGAAACAGTTAAGAAAACCTTATAACCTTATCATTATAATTCTAAAATCTACTTTTTAATGTCAGTCAGTAGTAAGAGGGTTAGAAAAGTAACGCCATGTACACAATCTTAACGGCGCCCCTACAAAGTTAACTCTGGCTTCCCTTCAACAAGCGGATAAATCTTTCGCCTTTTACTAAAGATTTCCGTGGGGGGGAGCAACTGATGAGTCTGAACTAAATTTTTTGTTGCCCGTCCATCGACGGGCACACAAACCAATGAAAAATTAATCCTGGCTGAGCTTTTTCTTACGTTCTGAGCTAGAACTGTTTCTTACATCCCTAAACTATTGTAATTAAACTATTTCATATTGAATCAGTATTTCTTTATTGCGAACCATTCTTATTCTTTACCTTTTCATCGCAGGTTAAAATTATTTCAGCGTTCTGGCCTTCATCAGCATCCGTAATTTTAATTCCAGTAAAAAACACATTCCCGACTGCTGCTGCTTCAGACACATTGGCTCGAAAAGGCTTCCCAATAAAGAGTGGTGCGTTGTCATTTGAGTCCAAAACGGGGATTTCTCGTCTCAAACTAACAGTGTTAGGTTCTGCATTGGGTCCCTTCTCATCTAGATTATTTATTGATATGTATCACAGGACATAAGGAAGGAATTTAACGAAAAGTTACCTGTTAAGCTGATAATGGCCTCTAGAAAATTTTGTGTTTCCCGATCCAAAGGCCGAATAAGCGTCACGATACCGGTGTTTCGCTGAACACTGAGGTAATCCCCACTAATGCTGTATGCTAACCTGGAGCCTTCCGGATCTACACCTTGCAGTTTGTAAATAGATGTTCCAGGCGGCGTATTTTCCGCGATGGAGAAACCGGACATGTCTCCTCCGGGTAAAAACTTTGGGGGCAAATTGGTCTTTTCTCCATTTTGTCCATCAACAATAGAAGAGACTCCAAAAACAAACCACAGAATTAAGGTCGAAATCCGCATTGCACAATTATCACCGTTCTAGATTTCCAAAATCGCACGCCTGCTTGCCTCGCCCTACTTACGAACACTCAAGTACTGTTTCTGGTCAATGTACTACATAAACAATATAGCAACTGATATTACAACAGCAAACCAAATTAACACTGCAACAACAAACTGTACGTCATTTTTTATGGTAAGACTGCCACCATCAACTAGTCTGCAGCAAAGCAAAGGTAGAAGGAGCCACAGGTAGCCTCTAGGGATTTGATCCGAAGGATATTTCATGGTCTCTGCCATGTCCCCTTTTGAATTCTTTCATTCTCTTACCTTTCTTTACTGCTTTACTTGGATTTCACCTTGAGAAGTTAACAAGCCACAGTCGATGGCCTTAAACCACTCCTACTTTCACGGTAGCGCAAGTTCAAAGCAACCCGCATCCCCAATCTTACAAAAGTTGTCTTTTTGGGTTGAATAAAATAAAGCTAATGTAACAGATTACCTTCAACCAAACCATATTATGTAAAGTCAAGCTACGCAGTATTTTATTGTTACACGTTTAATGAACTTGTCAATAAATACCCGCCATAAAGCAGCCGTAACGCTGCTTTCGGCTTTCTCAATTCATAACTATGCCATATCAAACTACATTGTACAGTAATGTTTTCACATTTAAGAAAACGGAACTTTCAAATGTGTACGAAAATTTTTAACAAATGAAACCCGTCTTATTTGATGTCCTGAGCTTTATTGGAAAAGAGCATCGTGGGCGATCGGTACTGGGATCGTGGGATGTTCCGTAGTTGCATAACATATCCCGTGTTCTACCCCTACTATCACCTTCGAAGACCTCGACGGTAAGAGAAGATCAAACTTGCAGATGACAAGGATTTTTTATCAGTACAGATTCAAGGTTTATTAGCTTTTAGAATACATTTTTATCTTATCTGTAGATAAGAGCGTATTGGAGTAAACTCTTGATTACAGTATTAAGTCAGAAATACAGGACTATGACCTTTTCAAGTTAACAATAATGTATACCTTATATTTTGAGTAACATGATTATTACTGCACCTAAGGTAAAAAATTAGGTATGTTAACTTCAATTAGCATTTACTTTTTCTCCTGGTAAAATCCTGCTGCAATGCAAAGTAGAACGCAATCCCGGAAGATCGCTTTAGCCATTTTCTTCCGTATTTTTTACCGCTATGTAATCTTCAAGTAGCCCAGCATAATACCCAACAATTAGCCACCGATGTGACGAACTGTTCAGCTTACCATTAGCTATAATTAGCAAAAAAGTTGCAATTATTTTCTGCAATCAGTTGCGTATTTAACATATAAGCTAGTTCTATGAGGAAACTTTAAATAATTACCTTCTTTAGAAAGTTCCATCACGTACTTCCATTATACACAGTTTAAATTCTTGCATGTAGCTATTAATTTAATTATATATACAGCTGGGATGGTAGGTTGCACCTACAATGTCTTTCTACTTCAGTGAGGTCGTTGGTTTGGAGCAAAGTAAGGGGGGTGATGATCTAGGTGTCACCAGATCATTTGGGATTCTTACCTATCTTTTAAAAGTAATCGAGGTAAACTTTGCTTGTGTGGTTTATGGATCTCTACGGTTCAGATCTTATGTTCTTTCTAGTGCTATCCATAAAGTGTCCATCGTGCTCTTAGCGTTTTGTTGCCTTTATGCTCATTAAAGTACAAAACGTATTCGGTAGTACCACTGTGAAAGACAAGGAAGGAGGGGCGTCTATTATAGCCCACCAACAATTATAATATAACGTATTGTTTTCCTGGTTTTCAACTAACAATAAGGGCAAAGCTCTGCATTCGCAAAGGATTCCCACTTACTCGCGTACATCATCATAATCCTCGAAGACGAATAGTCTCGAACGAGCTTCTTAAGAGTTATTTCCTCTTTAGTACGCAATTGAAGTGCATACGGGTTATGCGCATATTTTGTTGACCCCCCCCCCCTAGTTATATAAATTACCTTCCCCCTAAAAAAGTACGGAGTGGCGTGGGAACAGCGTAGTTATTGTGAAAGTCTCCCTCGCTTCCATGATACGCTAAATCAGATTGGATATCAGCCTCACCGGTGAAAAAAACGAGCAAAGAAAGACACGTGCTAATTCAACTTGCAACACGAGCTCACCCTATTAAGTTTAGATAAACATTAGGGTCGTAAACTTTCTGCTTGCGTAGTTGGTGGTGTGACCGGTCAATTAGTGGTGCCATTTCCCGCCGTTTATTGACGCAGCATAAGTCTCGACATAAACAGGCAAAGTAAAATAAAGAGGGTTGGCTTTGCTGATAAGGGTTAAAAAGGGGGTTTAAATGTCGGAGGGTTGGTTAACATTCACACCACTCATTCGGTCATCAAAAGTTGTGGTTAAACGCCGTGTCGGTCCAGTGCTCGGTTGTCAACTTGGCTTATCAACGTGAAGGCACACACAGTTACACACAAAGTACGTACGACTCTCAGCCTGATTTCTTGATTGCCTTTATATTTGTAAATCTTCTCCAAGTACATTCTTCATGAGCATACTAATTGATCGAAACAATTTGCTAATTTGCACACTGAATGCAATTCTTTCAGTCAATTTTTTCTCTTTATCACTAAACATAATTGCACCCGACAATATATATATATACTAACCATCAAATTATCAATGTTAGAGTATCGTGCGAAGACATGGCCGATGAAGTTTTACCATCAAATTGTGTTCATTCGAGCAATCCAATTCCCAACGACAAAGGAGAATTAACTAAGCACGATGAGCCTTGGAGCCTCAGTCAATTTGCTTCGCAAACAGTGGATTCAAGACGACAAAGTTCTCGGACGAAAATCCATAAAAAAGTGTCGAAAGCTCCCAAAACAGAATTATTATCCTATCGTCGGTCACGGGCCAACGGTCGGGAACGTAACCGAATGCAGACGCTAAACGAAGCTCTGTACCGTTTACAACAAGTGTTACCTACGTTGCCCAACGAAACCCGTCTAACCAAAATCGAAACCTTGCGTTTAGCCAAAAACTACATATGGACTTTATCCCAATTAGCACCACTGACCACTGCTGCCAGTCTGGATGACCAGCAAGTTTTTAGTGTTACTTTCGACGTTGAAGAAAATAATTCATCCGTGTCTAATACTTCTTGGATTTCAACCACTCGTTAACATCATTCATTTCAACCAATCCTTAACATCATTCATTTCAACCAATCCTTAACATAATTCATTTCAACCAATCCTTAACATAATATTATTTACTGTTTTCACACAGTTTTGATAAATACAGAAATGATTAAAAATTTAATA
This sequence comes from Lepidurus arcticus, assembly GCA_003724045.1. NCBI lineage: Eukaryota > Metazoa > Arthropoda > Branchiopoda > Notostraca > Triopsidae > Lepidurus > Lepidurus arcticus. The sequence goes on from RJJA01000095.1 coordinate 158,569, forward strand.
TGTTAATTATGTAATATATTTATTTCATGATCTTCATTGGATACTACTGTAAAGTGTAAACCCTATAACTAGATGTCAGCTAAGTTCCGAAGGGCCACTTTGTTGTAACAGAAAAGCCAAAGCAGTGATGGGAACAAGCCATCCTCTCCGCACATTCTTTCCTCTCCCTATTTCGAAGCTGAGTTTGCGCTCTAAGTCATGAGTAAGATTCTCTGCAACCGGTTGTGATGTCAGACCGACGCCGGCTACCCATTTGTATATATATATATATAAAAAAAATATAGTGACCGTAGCTGTACAGTATAGTAAACTGTGTGTGTAGACAACCACTGAATCTCATATAGCTAGCAGAACCACTGCCATTCTGACCAGTTTTATAAGTTGACCATTATACATTAATTATCTATTTAGTGTTTAAAAGCTACTCTCGTGCTGTTCAAAATGTCAGACAACGTCAATGAAGTTAAGAAATTACGGACGGTAAGTTGAACGTCCAGGAACATTGTAACAATAATTGCTAATAACTTTTTATGCCACGTTAATTAATTTGACGTTACTGCGTTATAGTGTTAGCAAATTTTTAGACGAATGTTAGTAATTTAATACCTGAAAGTAGAGCAGTCTTAGCTTATTATAAAATAAACTAACTTGGGGGGAAAAGCAATTGCCACAATACCTTATTTAAGCATAATATTATACATGCCAGCACATATAACTTGGGGTGAGAAACACATCTGTTTAGCGTTAAATGAGTACGTACACCGAAATGATAACAACAGCCACGTAATTTAGCAGGGACGGTTAACGAAGCGTCACGTGATCAGCGCATGCGTAAGCGCGAATCTTCATCGCTTCGTTTGAATATTTTGCCTTTTCTTGTTGAATTTATTCGGAGAAGCTGTAAATGATATTTAGGATCGCATTGGAAGAAAGGCTATTTCATATCCCCGCGCTTTTTCTATTAGCTGACAATAGACAAAGCGAACAGCAGGATATAATTAATTTGAAAGTGGAATTAAGGGCAATTGAGTAATGTAACGTCAGGCACGTGGAGACCTTACTAGCTAATTAGTTAATAGTTATTGTGCAGGAGTTCCATACAAATGGGGATACTTTTATTGTTCGACGTGTGGTTAGAATGCCGGACTTGGATCGTTAACGTAATTTCCTTTTCGTGTCATCAGTTTGTTGCCCGACATATAACCTACCCACAAAATTGTTCCTTGTTTATATAATGTATGTGTGCAATCTAGTTTCTTTTATACAATAGTCTAGTTAGTAGTTTCTTCAATCCATTGTTTAACTTGTTGGTTTAATTTTTTCCTACAGCTGCTGGCAATTAAACCACGTTAAATTGTCTTAATAATTACTTGCGTTAGCCGTCACTATAACTTTCTGAAACTGCTGTGTCCTAACAAAGCTAGGCAATTAAAAGCTAGATCAGTACATATGTTGTTCGACATGCCAGTGCAAAACAACCCGGTGAAAGTGCTGTTTGTTTACAGGGAAAACCGTCCCAAAATTTCTAGGATATAGATAAAACCTAATGTCGTAGGTTAAACGTTTTCATTAACAGCCTGCTGGTGCACCATCTTCGTTGCAGTCAGTTTAGTATTTTAGCTGTTTAAAGGAAGTACCCATAGGATCTTGGAGATTTTTTGTGATCTTTGCATGAACTATGGAACCTATTAATTTTCTCTGGAATAATAACAACTTGGATTTTGCTCTTGAAAAAGCCTTCATCACCGAATATTCGTTGCTGGATGTAAGTAGTAAAAGCATTTTTGTAAAACTTCAGAATATCATATATCATTTACAGTAATTCTAAATGTATTAACATTTTCAGTTTACGTATAATCAAACGAGTTTTTGCCCTATAACATTATTCTAGCTAGTTTTGTCCGGTAATCGCTCCCAACAGTCTACCGAGCATTGACCCAACCTTATAGCCCTGAACTTTCCAAACCTGAAAACTAACTCATGGAGTTGCACCGCGTAGACCGCAGAGAAACGTGCCCTTCTGCTCCAAACTGTCAAGCTGTATGGAAAATAGCTTAGAACATATATAGCTTAGAAAATAGCCTACAGGAAAATCACTTAGTTTTTTGTCCGAAAATTTGCTTTTGAAAAAGTAAGAAATGGACGCAAGAATGTTTCCTGGTTCTGGGTGGGATGTAGGTTTACTAAATTATAATATGGCTTGTTTTTGCTTTCTGCTAAGAAAAATGTGACGAGATGATTGCGGCTTGTTATAGTGGAAAGTACTTTGCAATTTCTGCCTTTCATAAATAACCGTCACCTCCCCAAAAGTCTTAAAACAAATTATAAAACTATTATGCAAGATAATTGTTGTATGACGCAATCGTAATTTACAACTCGTGTTCTGTAAGTTCCAAAGTGTTACGTTTATGCAGCAAGCTGAAAAGGGCATCTCTTAATATGCACGCATTGTAAACCTTAAGTCGTATAATTATGCTATATTGTAAAGATGGGGTATTTTATATGCTTGATGATAATCTTGTGCAAAAGGATAAACTTATCAGGAAGGGAAAACCAACTGCACAAATTGTCTCGATAGATGAAGCTATAACCTAGGCTATGGCCAAAGGTCGCGCGTTCAAAATTCTCTTTATCTCGTACAACTGAATTTAATTCTCGACATGAGACTGCACAAAATCAGTATTGCTCCAAACTTTCTACAGGGAACAACGAGATCTTCTAACCCTACATTTCAACCATGTTTACTATTTCTTCACAGACGTTGCAAAAAGCTACAAATGTAACCTATCACCGGCACTTGGTGACCCGTAATTCTCGGGCCCAAGTTATGGGTCAGACCAAGGGTTTCCGCGGATGCACCATTTGGTTTACCGGTAAGCTCGTTTCCCCCTTCCGTTACACTGAGAAAGAAGTTCAGCTCGAGATCAACTGTTGCTAAATTTTTAAAATTGGGAATTTTGAATTTTTGAAAGTACGATTTTTTAATTCTTAGGGAACATTTTGGTTTTCAAGTTTCCTCATTATTAAACACTGGATTTGTTCACACTATATAATTGTTCTTTTGAATAGGCTTGTCTGGCGCCGGAAAAACAACGTTGTCCTTTGCACTGGAAGATTACTTGATCTCGAAGGGAGTCCCAGCGTTTGGTTTGGATGGAGATAACATGCGTACTGGCCTAAATTCGGACTTGGGATTTTCCGCCGAAGATCGCGAGGAGAATATTCGTCGTGTAGGCGAAGTGGCTAAACTCTTCGCAGAGTCTGGAGTAGTTACTCTGTGCTCCTTCGTTTCTCCTTTTAAAATTGTAAGTCTAACGCATGCCAAGTCATGCAGAAGTTTTTCTAAAGAATATTTTTTCGTTTTGTGTTGTTTTTATAGGACCGAGATAGTGCGAGAAAGTTGCATGACGAGGCTGGTTTACCATTCTTTGAAGTGTTTGTCGACGCATCTCTAGAAACCTGCGAGCAGCGAGATGTACGGGGCTTGTACAAGAAAGCACGCGAGGGTCTCATTAAAAGTAAACCAACGCTTTTTAAAAACTACAGTTTATGCTTAGTCATAAGATGGCTCTTATTTTAGACTTTACCGGCATTGATTCACCTTACGAGAGGCCTGACAAAGCAGAGCTTTCGCTTCGCAGTGGCGAGAAAACCATTGACGAATGTTTGCAAGCGCTTGTCAAGCTGCTTGTAGATAATGTAAGCATTACACGTTGTGCGTATGGGAGAAAAAGGCTTGATTTGTTGGTTTTAGAACATCCTTCCCCCGTCTGTCTTGGCATCAGTGGTTGAATTGCTGGTCCCAGCTAGCCGAGTTGAGTCTGCTACTGCCGAAGCTGCTGCTTTGCCTTCTTTCGAAATCAATGACGTTGATTTACAGTGGGTGCAAGTCTTATCGGAAGGTTGGGCTTCCCCTCTTAAGGGTTTTATGCGGGAGAGAGATTATCTTCAGGTAATTTCAAAATGGCAAAGTCTGACAGCATACATAAGCGGACCGTAAATGTTTTAATTATTATGTACTAACTGGTTGTTATAAATTTGAAGGTCAAGTGGAATTGTTCAGAATGTAATTTAAGTATTTTCTTATAGGTCATGCATTTTAATTGTCTCTTCGACGAAGGCATGTCAAACCAGTCTATTCCAATTGTACTGCCAATTAAGGATGCTGATTACGCCAAACTGAAAGACGTCTCTGCCTTGGCTTTACGATACAAAGGCAAACCCGTTGCAATTTTGCGAAACCCAGAATTTTACGAGCACCGCAAAGAAGAACGCTGTGCCAGACAATTTGGTACTGTGCATCCGGAGCATCCTTACATCAAAGTAAAAGCGCTTTAGCTTTGAGCTGTTAGCTTATTATTTGGTTAATTATGGATTGACTGGATAAATGCTATTTAGATGATCAATGAAAGTGGAGAGTGGTTAGCAGGTGGAGACCTGGAAGTTCTTGAAAGAATTCGTTGGAATGATGGTTTGGACGAATATCGATTGACTCCCAGTGAGCTACGTAAGAAGTTCCAAGATTTGGGCGCAGACGCCGTATTTGCATTTCAATTGCGCAACCCAGTACACAACGGCCATGCTTTACTTATGCAAGTAAGTTGTTTTGGAAAAGAAATTCCCCTTCACACTTGCGAATCAAGTCTGCCTTGCACGAATTCTACCCACCTTTTGATAGTTTACCCGCGAAGCCTTGATAGAGCGCGGTTACAAGAAACCTGTTCTTTTGTTGCATCCGTTGGGCGGCTGGACCAAAGATGACGACGTTCCTTTGCCCGTTCGAATGGAACAGCACAAAGCAATCCTCGAAGAACGCGTTTTAGACCCGGAAAATACGGTTTTGGCTATTTTTCCTTCACCTATGATGTATGCTGGCCCGACTGAAGTATGTTTTTAATATCAGTTTTGTATCAAAGGAAATCGAAAGAAAACGAAAAGATAAAATTTAATTTTTCACGTAGGTGCAATGGCACGCCAGAACTCGTATGACAACCGGTGCGAAGTTTTACATCGTGGGTCGTGACCCAGCTGGTATGGGACATCCGGATCCTAACTTGAAGCGTGATTTGTATGAAGCAACGCATGGCGGAAAAGTTTTGTCCATGGCACCTGGTTTGTCCGGAATGGAGATTATTCCTTTCCGAGTAGCCGCTTACGATACGAAAGCTAAAGCAATGGCTTTTTTCGAGCCGGAACGCAAACAAGATTTCGATTTCATTTCCGGTACTCGGATGAGAGGTTTAGCCCGCTCAGGAGAGCAACCTCCTGAAGGATTTATGGCACCAAAAGCCTGGGCTGTACTCGCAGCGTACTACAAATCCTTGGGAAACGCTAAGTAGCGAATTAACGAGATGTTACGCCTTACGCGAATCTGTAGCAGATTGAAAAAGCGAAGCGCGCATCTTTTTATTGGGCGGGAATTTTGAAATCTGGTATGTGTTGGAGTGGAGTGCTTTTTTGTTTTGTTTGTTCTTATTACGTTTTATGTTTGTGAAATGGGACTGAAATAATATAATATACAGTCCATACCCTTTAACTATGCCAGCTTGCCTTAATTTCTTATTTGATTTTTCCCTCATCTCAATATCTCAATACTAATTTCGGCAATATTCACATTTTGTGAGGGCTTGTTATCGCTCACATGCGAAATAGTAGCAGTACATTAGCTATAGATAGTGGCCAAAGGTACTCGTCTTGCTTTACCTATGACTTCAATTATGCAAATGAGCGAACATCGAAAACTGCCGCAGAGAAAGACAACCCGCGGGTTCTGGATATTTGAGTTTTCGGTGCATGCGACCATAAACCCTGTGCACATAGAATACGGAAGAGGGCTCCAACTTCCAACACACGATCACACGGCAGACGGCTTCTTTAGCGCATGATTGCAGCTGGCGTGGACGGCAAGCTTTTGTGTGACAAGATTTTTATATGGTATGGTAGGGAGGCTAAAACTCTAGAAGTGGAAGTGTAGGAACGCCATATGCAATCTGTTTAATTTTTGGTAAAATTCCCTTTATCTCAGACAATGCGTTGTCACGAACCAGCCGCAGTGTAACAAGAGCTGGGTTTTGTGCACGAAAGCAGCCACGACGCGAGAGCAAGACAGTAACACGGCTACCAAAATGGCTGATAGTGCGAGCGAGAGTGATTCAAGTTCCATTGATGGAGTGCCTATTATGATGCCTCCATCGCCTGTGACGAGGGAACAAATGCATAAACGAATTGAGTCCCTTCAACAGCAAAATCGCGTGCTTAAGGTGGAATTAGAGACCTACAAGTTAAGGGTGAAATCATTACAAGAAGAAAACCGGTCACTGCGACAAGCTTCTGTCAACATTGTAAGCTATCAGTATCTCTTTCATGCCTTAGCAAATATTCATCCAAGCTATTGAAATGCACGGGAGCCGAAAGCCAGTTTCTTAGCAAATTGTATGTTACATTGCGTGTTTGGGAGGTTATAACAAAACAAAAGAGTTTCGCATTGAAACATGCTTGACCGTTTTCTAACTCGGGTCAGATTTGCACGCATTCCTGCACTTCTGCCTGCGAGATTTCCTTTTCATGGTTACAGGAGAAGTGTACATTATGAGATACTCAAGAGGTTAACAAGAACGCTTTTTTATTGTTATTACTACTGCTATGTTATTATTGTTGTTATTATTATTATTATTTCGAAATTCATTAAGGGCTTCTCTTATTTTTCCATGCGTGTAGCAAGCTCGGGCTGAGCAAGAAGAAGAATTCATTAGCAATACCCTTCTGAAGAAAATCCAAGCACTTAAGAAAGAAAAGGAGACGTTGGCACTGAACTATGAGCAAGAAGAAGAATGTCTTACGAACGACCTGTCCCGCAAGCTGAATCAAGTAAGAAATCTGCCAAATAATCATTATGATATTAATAGTGTGACTTTTCTTTTCATTTGCAGCTTCGACAAGAAAAAGTTCAGTTGGAGCAAACTTTAGAGCAAGAACAGGAATGCTTGGTCAACAAGTTAATGAGGAAGATCGAGAAACTCGAGGCAGAGACTTTGGCTAAGCAAACCACTTTGGAGCAGCTAAGAAGGGAGAAGGTTGAGCTGGAAAATACCTTAGAACAGGAGCAAGAAGCGCTGGTTAACAAGCTATGGAAGCGCATGGACAAACTTGAAGCTGAAAAACGGTATGTTGGCTTATGTTTAAGCGGACACAAGCAGTCCTGCTCGTGTATCATTAACGGTTGTTACATTTTATTCCCAGTGCTTCTCGCAATGGAGGTTTTGCATAGGATAATTTGGTATAATTTTGGTCACATTTCAGAAACACAACATATAGGTCTTATAAGAGATATAAGAAATTTTTATAGGGAATTAGGGAGGGAATTATTATAGTAGTCGTAAAAGTTTGTCTGTAACATGTTACTATCAGGTAATTAGCTACTTAGGTTATTAGTCGCCTGGTTGCCTGTGGTTATAGCTAAGAATGTGTAGCAGAGTCCAAGTGGCGGCACCTTAGAGAATGAAGCAGGACACGCGAAGAGTGGCACTGGTTTAAAAAGACGTACACAAAATCGCTTTTATCAAGCAAAAGTCAGGCAAGTCACAAAAATGTGACTGAAGCTGACTGAAGGTGTGGCAGATAAGCATGGATCGCTAAAAAGAACTCGTTAGCGTTTAAAGGTCGGCAAAACCCCAGCCTATCAGTTTATGCCTATCAATTTATTTATGTAAGCAAAGAAAGACATGCTTTGCTTCCAATGTCTTTAGTATATAACTATAGTTACATAGTACATGTAGTTGTACAGCGTTTATAAGATTTACTTCTCTACTTTGGTAGAAGTAAGCTAGGGAGGGAAAACACCGATAAACATGAAATGCTATGACGTGCAAGTAAAACCCTCGCCATTTTCGAGCGTCGCGGAACTAAATTTGAAGAACATATTACAAACTTCAGATTCACTCAGTTTCCGTATTTTGGCGTTATAGGATGTTGCAAATTAAATTGGACCAACCAGTATCCGCGCCCCCATCCCCGCGTGACGCCAGTAGTGTAAGTAACCAGAATCCTGAACAGATAACGTCTCATATACAAGGATTGCGAGGCGAAGTTAGTCGACTTCGCCATCAACTAACACGCGCACAACAAGAACGTATGAAGCATTACTTTTATGTCATGGTTCCAAATAGATGAC
>RJJA01000096.1:0-75777 GCA_003724045.1 Lepidurus arcticus
GGTTCTTCAGCCAGAACACTTATTTTGGTCTCCTCTATAACATATTTTTTTATTTTTTTGCACTTGACTCCCCCTTTAAAGAAGGAAACGAGATCGGTGTGGTTTGTGACTAATTCTATATTTGCCCAATTGACAGGCGAACAAACACAAAAGCTAACAAAACACTAAATTTCTATACTACAATGTTTCGACAAATTTCGGAGCAATGTCGGAGTTCGAGATGAGCAACTTCCACGAATAACTAAAAGTAACTGAAACGAAGGCGAAAAAGACAGTGTGTTAAATAGTCGCAAGTCCCTTGTCTGTTAGGTCTATGCGGAAAATGTCTTTCGCACATGTGTCTGCAGTTAGGTTTTTTGGGTAACAAATCTTCTCGAGGGGTTCCACGCAAAGGGTACCCCTCGCCTAACTGTCAGTCCTCGGAGTCAATTTTCTGCCCAGTTTTACGACATAATAGACCGTCGCTGGACCTCTGGTTCCAGCCTCTATGAGAGCAGGCAGCAGCCGCTCCCACCTAGGCATACCAGTTCTATGGTCAAGCGACGGACCGTCATAAAACAAAGAGTAGGTCGTGCAGTCAGGAAAGTGGTCTAGCTGTCGCGGGTCACACATTAAAATTATTATTTAAAGGCGATTAATCCATTATGGTGGCGATCCCTGCAACATCGATTTGCTGGGATTCCATCCGGAACACAATGATTTGTTAAAAAGAACAGGTTTCGTACTTTTGATCGTACTTTTCTAACCGTCCTTATTCATTCCACTTAATTATCCGTTCTTTTACGACGAAACTGACAACTGTTTACTTACTTTAGTGTGAATTAAAATGCACGTTTGAAACGAGCTACAGATTAGTATGACATCGTATATTCACCGGTGATAAGCACACGGACGAGATGGGATTTATACATGCGGAATACAATTCCAAATAAAATTGCACTGGCCTAATTCATATTTCTTGCTCCAAAAATCGTACTTCCCACTCGTACGTTGGTGCTCCCGAGTTCGATCTGACAAAAATATCCCACGATTGTTATTAAGAACATGCTATTTGTAACACTGTTAAACTTACCGCATGCTCGAAGTCGGTAGACATTCCCATTGATAACTCCACCTCGTCTTGGCTTTTTTTCAATTCCTTGCATATCTCTTCCCGTACTTGCACTAATTTCTACGCAACAAGAAACTAAAGCTATACTGAAACATTAAAAAAGGGGGTACCAGAAAGTCCGGATTTGGTCCTAAACTGACGTCATAGTCATATATTCCAATCGTCATTAATCCAATAAACTCTAACCGAGGACAATGCTCAATGACGTGACGCACCACACGCAAGACTTGAGCGGGTTCGCATCCGCTTTTTTGTTCTTCGCCACTAGTGTTGACTTGAACAAAGACTTTCAGTCTATCGCCGTCAGGTTTAAACTTTTCCCAAGCTACGTTAAGGGCATCGGCCAACTTTTCCGTGTCTACCGTTTCCATACCTCCCAATCGAGGAACTTTGGCTATTTTGTTAACCTTGTTAGTCTGACAATGACCGATCAAGTGCCACACAATCTCGGGGCAATCGCTCAAAATCTAAAAGAAAGCAAATATATAAAAAAAAAAAAATAAGAGCAACTAATCCGACTTGTGGATCTTTGGATTTTTCAACCAGTTCCTGAACATAATTCTCCCCAAAATGACGCTGTCCGGTTTTATAGGCGCAAACAACGTCAGATGCTGGCTTGGTTTTGCTAACAGCTACAAGTCTTATATTACTTCTTCCCTGTAAAAACAAAAAGCACACTCATTTGTTTATTACGAAGCGAAGCTAAACGGGAAAAATAAATAAAATACAAATAACTCACACATATCTTTGAGGCCTCCGCAATTTTTGACCTAACAAGGTCAATATTTTCGGGAATACGAGTAGTGCTTGACATGTTCCCCGTTTGATTAGCCACACACAAATAAGGAAAACGCCCAAGTTTCAGGGGGAAAATTGATTTTGCAATTGGGGAATTCCACAACTTCTTTGGACAGTATTGTAAGCAAACCGCCATCCTTTTAATATCGAACAAACTTAAAATCGATTTTTCCTCACGAAATCTCGATAGTGAAGGAGGAGCGTCAACAGTTGCACGTGGTTGACACTGAAAAAGTGTTTAAAAAAGTACCATGGCTTCATTAGGCAAGAAAATCAAGACAAGGTAATACTTAAAAACGTGTTGTACGGTACTAAAGCTTAGTAATACCCCTTCTTGTAGTTATGCCGTGCTGCAGCAAGTGGAACCGTTCTTCACCGGAGGAGCCGTGCAAGTAAAACGCAAACGGGAAAAAAATTCATAGTTTGTTAACGTCAAGTAAAACCCGATTTTTTTTGGGGGGGCCAGGTGTCGAAAAATGGAGCACACTTGCTCTGTCAATTCGGGAACCGAGTGCAAGTTGTCGATACCAGCACAGGGAAAATTTCTGTCAGCCTCGTCCAAGAAGATGACGACCTGGTAACATTTTGCCTTAGCCCGGATAATACTATGGTTGTTTCCAGTCACAAGTCCACGCTTTTGAAACAGTGGAGTTTTCCAGGTGTGTACCCTATTTATTTTTAATTCGTTTCGCGTATCCTACTTTTTAATTTAATTCCTTGTAGGCGGCGAAATGCAAAGAACCTGGAAATCACTGCATGTAGCTCCCGCCGGAATGGTAGTATTTGATCCGACTTCTACGTTGGTCGCTTCGGGGGGCAGCGACGGCGCTCTTAAAATATGGGACACATTGAAGCAATATTGCACCCATAATCTGCGAGGCGGATCCGGCGTTTATACCATGGTTCAGTTCCACCCTGATATGTCCCAGCCTAAAATCTACGCTGCTTCCATGGACTGCCACATCCGCTGCTGGGATTTGAATAATTCCCAAGTAATTGCCACCTTGAAAGGCCATTTAAGCAGCGTTACTGGCTTTGCTCTCTTGCCAGGAACAACTCAAGCCGTCAGGTAAAAAATAATTAGTGTTTTTTCAAATATATTAGTGCAAATACCCGTCTGAAATTAAAAGAAAATGAACTGAACTGGTATTAACTTGTTATTTTTTAGTTGTGGACGCGACAAGGTGCTTATTCAATGGGATGTGGCACAATCGTTAGTGCTGAAAACCATTCCCACTTACGAATCTTTGGAAGGACTCTGCGTGATACATCCCAATATGAAATCCGAGTTCTTGCCCGAGTCTTTAGCCCATCCCTTGGTACTCACGGCCGGCGAACAAGGTGTTCTGAAGGTTTGGAGCATCGCCAACAGTCAGTCCGTGTGGAAAGAAGAGCGACCAGCTGAATTAGCGACACCTTTGACCCAACTGTTGCCTTTACGGGACAATAAAAGCCTCCTTACTGTCACATTTGACCATAATTTGAACGTGTATGACTTGTCCAGCCTGCAAATCACCAAACAAGTAACGAAAAGTCTTTCTATAATTCCCCTCAGTCGTAAACATACAAATAAATATGTTTCTAGTACTGTGGATATAATGAAGACATCTTGGATGTGGCTTTACTCGGCGGAAAAGAGCATCTAGCGGTGGCTTCTAATTCTCCTCAGCTTCGGTTGTATAATCTGGCCAACTTCCAGTGCCAGTTAGTACCCGCCCATTCTGACATTGTCCTAGCTGTTGCTGTTCATCCCAGTTATCCGCACCTAGTAGCGACTGCCTCCAAAGTACGTATCAACCCCATTGTCCTACTCGAATGTCGTTTTTATACGATACAGTATAATTAGAGAAACTAAATTAAAAAACTTTTTGCGGTATCCTTTCGATACGAAAAGGATAACACGATGAAAGTCTGGGTCATGCGAGACGAGAAACTGCACTGCATTGGCATTGGAGCTGGACATACGGGTTCCGTAGGCACTTTGTCCTTCAGCCACGCCCATTCGCCCCCGTACGTCGTGACTGGAAGCCAAGATACGTGTTTAAAACTATGGATGTTACCGCAAGACTGGCAAAGTAAGCCTGAGCCAAAATTTGACCGTAGCAAGGAACAGTTTTTTTTTGTTGTTTTTTAATACCATCCTTTTCTTGCAGGTATAACTATTGCGACGCATCTGAGTGCCTCGTCGACTTGTTTAGCACACGAAAAGGACGTAAATGCAGCCACAGTTTCCCCCAATGATCGTTTAGTAGCATCGGCTTCCCAAGACAAAACTGCCAAACTGTGGCAAGTGCCTGGGCTTTCACCAGAGGCCACCTTACGGGGTCATAGGCGAGGTTTATGGTGTTTGCAGTTTTCTCCCGTAGACCAAGTCTTGGCCACTGGTTCTGCTGATGGAGACGTCAAATTGTGGTCCCTCACGGATTATTCGTGCATTATGGTAATCCCATTTAGCGAGAGGAACGCATTATGTTTCAGTTTCCAATGAGTTTTTCTTTCTTTTCATGTTCTAGACCTTGGAAGGACATGACAGTTCCGTTTTGCGAGTCTTCTTCGTCTCCAGAGGACTGCAGGTGGTGAGTTCGGCCTCTGATGGCTTAATCAAGCTCTGGACGCTCAAAACTTCCGAATGTGTGGCTACTTTGGACCAGCATGAAGGGAAAATCTGGGCTTTGACCTGTAATTAGCATTCCTTTTACATTTCTGTGGTTCCAATTTGTTTCTTTCATTTCTTAGTGAGTCAAGAAGAAGATTTACTGGTCAGCGGAGGCAGTGACTCTAAAATCATTCTCTGGCGAGACGTGAGTGAAGAAGAAGCCGCCAAAAGCGCCGAGGAACAAGCTGAAACCGTTTTGCAAGAGCAGCAATTGTCTAATTTACTGCACACTGGCAAACTAGGGCGAGCTCTGAAAATGGCAGTGCGTTTAGACCGGCCTTTCACGGCTCTCAAAGTACTCAAAGGTAACACCCAATGAACGGTAACGTGATACTCAATCTGATCAATGGTAACTTTAGAACTAACGTCAAGTGACCCGACCTTGAAGGAAATGGAACAAGGCATAGAGAAACTGTCCAGCGAGGGTCACCAGAGGCTTTTGAGCTACGCTGTGACGTGGAACACCAACAGCAAGCATTGTTACCAAGCTCAAGCAGTGCTGAATTTCATGCTCAAGAGTTACGCGCCCCAAGACTTGCTGAGCTGGCCAAATTTGCAAACGGTGTTGCAGACCTTTCTGCCATACACTGATCGGCATATGCAACGTGTGGCTCGGCTGCAGCAGCAAGCCCATTTGTTAGACTACACCGCTTACCGTATCCAGGCCACGAACTGGAAGGGTGATGCATTGGAGAAAACCGAGGCTTTGCCTTCAAAACCGTCTCGCACCCTCCAGAGCGTGGAAACTCTCGACGATAACTTTGCAGTCGACATGGCAAGCGAAGGGGAAGAAGACAGTAAAGTGACGCAAGTTAAAGGGTCCCAAACACGAAAACTTAGATCAGCCGAATGAAATACATAGAGATTTCTTAATTATTTGACTTTGCTTTCGTTTGTTTAATTCGGAACACCCGCGAAAATGATAATGTGTACGTACGATGTCGCCAGCTAGTGACAGAAAAGAGAACAACAATGGAGCAATTCTCCCTTTTCTGGCTACTTTCGTAATTTGGCTTCCTTAGAAAAACTTGAGTTTCTGGATGGGGGACTTTTTATAGAAAGATTGACAAGCTATAGTTATGGCGGAGATAGAGTTGGAATCTCTGTTTGACAGCCAGAGGTAAGCCACGTTTGCAGTATATTACATTAGTATTACTATCGGTGATTGTTTTTGGTTTAGATGGCTTGGAACTTGGCACTGGTTCTACGCGCTCCTGTATTTACCCGTAGGACTTATTCTTCTTATCCTTCGCTCGTTCATCTTGCTCCAGTTTGTCATCGCTTTGCAACTCTTACCAGCCCACCTGCATGCTACAAACAGGTAAACTAGATCACTCAAAAACCTTTCATCTGGCTTTTATAGTTTACCCTCCAAACCTTTTCTTTTCCTCATAGGAAAGCGTTACATGTCATGGCATCTGTCTTGGGTCTTCACTTGGTAGAAAAGAACGCCAAGGAAGCTAAACGAGATGCCCAAGTCTACGTTTCCAACTGCTCGTCTCCCTTTGATGGCGTTGCCGTTTATCTTGCCACCGGAGCTTCTCCAGTAAATCGTGATTTAAAAGAATAAAATAACAATCCCAGGCACGAAAAAGACTAAACTTAAATCCGTACCTGAAATAAAACAGGCTATGACTGCTAACGCTTCACCGCTCGCTTTGCTTCCACCAGTGGCTGCTCCTCGGCAAACTGTCGCCCCCGTCATTCACCAGGCCGTCCAAAACCGCCAATTGGTTGCCGTGTTCCCCGAGTCTGCTTCCACCTCTGGCCGCACTGCTATGCTCAAGTAAAACAAAAGATATCCTAACACTACAATTCAAAAACGTTTCGGTCGCTATAGGTTCGATGCCGAGCTTCTGTCTTCCCTCAACAACTACACCATGCAAGGCGTGGTCGTGCAATGGACCCGCCCCTTTCCCGTTTCAATGTCCACGCTAGGAGCTTCGCCTTACTGGGACTTGGCTCTTTTATTGGCTCTTCCGTACAGCCAAGCCACAGTTCATTACATCCGACTCACCAAAGACGAAGAGATTCAACTCGCTTTCGCTCGTGCTCTCAAAATCCCAGTCACGGCCCATACTGCTCAAGATAAAGTAATGTAAACCAGCTAATAGACCGGCTATTACAGTATTTAAAAAAAATACGAAGTAATTGTAAAATTCGAATAATAATTGAAAAACACGTCTAGGCCGAGCTTTTGAAAAGACGAAGTGTGGAGACTCAGCCAGCTCGTCCGGCTCGCAGTCTACACATGGCACAGCAAGTGCAGTCCGTTTTGCCCGACGTTCCTCTAAACGTCATCATCGAAGACGTCAGACGAACGCAAAGCGTTGAAACGACGATCGCCCGCATTTTAGATGGACAAGTGCGGTATATCCCTCTCCGTCCCGCGCCTTCGCCTGTCCGCGCAGCTTCGACTGCAAGTACAAGCGCAGCAACTTCCCCTTCTTCGAACCCGAGCGCCAGTTCCAGTTTCCACGCCGCCGCATTCGGTAAAACTTGGACTGAGCGAGGGTTATCGCTGCAGGAACGCAAAGCTCGCTTTTTGGACGAAGCGCGGCGAAAGTATATCGAAAAACACGGCTTGCAAGTGACCCTATAGCTTTACACGCGTGTCCCCGAATTGATTTCTCCTCTATTTTTTTTGGTGAAGTTGCGTGTGGAAGTTCAGTGGAGGATTTGTGAATACATACACGAGACCTTGTACCCAACCTTTCGATTCCCGAGGGGCTTGTCGGGGCCGTCCGTGTTCTCTATATTTACATAATACCCCATAAAAGCAAGTAAGTCTTCGGTTTGGGTTTAGTTATAGTGGGAATAAAGGATCAAATATATTATATTTGTGTAATACTTTTATTTTTTAACGCTTTTGTATAAATAGGATAGTGAATTAACTTGCCTTTTTGAATTTTTATTGCACGTTTTTGGGTATTGAAAAAAACAGTGCTGGTTTAAACCTTATACAAGCTCTCATAGGCAAATCCGACCTTGGGTGTAAAAAAGACCCATACATGATCTAAAATGGTCAACATAGTAAGATCTTCTAGCCTTCGAGCATGTTTTCAAATGACCTAAAAACGAAGAATGACTAAGAATAATAATGAAGAATATAACACATGCTAGAAAGTAGTAAACAAATAAAGCTTTTAATTCCAGTAAAAAGTCTCTAGGCGGCAGCTGTCTAATTAATTGAAGAAAACAGCTTTAGCTCATGTTTACAACTATGCCATCATTACTTATGCGTAGATTACAAATTGAAAACCTTCGCTTGGGGAATTAAGTTCAACGTCCTTGGATGCCGGGATGAGCTGCGATAAGACCCGTTACCGCTCTACAACGCCCGATTAGGAAACGCCAATTCATTCTTGTGTCTGTCCCAAAGAGGAAGTAACAAGACCAAAGATGTTGAACTGTTTCCTCAGTTTGTCCTGCATTCAGCAGATTCTGAGTTTGGTAGTTGCCACATTGGTAGGCTTCTGGGCGTGGAAAAAGTTAACGACTGGAAGATGTACCAGTTCCAGACGGATGGATGGCAAGACGGTGCTTATAACTGGCGCCAATACAGGTAATTTTTTTAATCCTTTGTTTGTTTCAGTTAATTTTAATTAACTAACTGAACTTCTATGATCCTATCTAACTAAAAGTCATCTTTCAAAAGCGAAAAAAATAAAATGAGCGAATTATTTATCAGGTATCGGCAAAGCAACTGCCATGGATTTAGCCCACAGAGGAGCCCGGGTCATTCTAGCTTGCCGAAGTGAAGATAAAGCCCTGCAGACAAAAAGTGAACCACTTTCTCTATCGTTTTTTGTTTTTGCCTAGAGAAAAGCTAAAAACCCGTCCGTATATTTTTTTTCAAACAGACGATATTGTCGCTAGAACCGGGAACAGAGATATTGTCGTGATGCAGGTTGAGTTGTCGAGCTTGCAGTCGGTCCGAAAACTAGCAAAACAAGTCTTGGAAACCGAAAAGCGGCTTGATGTGCTCATCCTTAACGCTGGTTGTGCGGGTTTGCCCAATAAAATCCTAACAGAAGACGGATTGGAACAGCAAATGGCCTCGAACCATTTTGGGCATTTCCTCCTCACGAATTTGCTTTTCGGTATAAATTCTTGGGAAAATTACCGTCTCTTTTCATTTCAATGGTCTTACCAATAAAACAGTACTTTATAGGTTTACTCAAACAAAGTCAGCCAGCCCGAATTGTAGTCGTTTCTTCCATAGCTCATAAATGGAGCAAGTTGGATCTCAATAATCTGAATTCCGAGAAGAACTACGCCCCGGGCATGATTTACCACAACTCCAAGCTATGCAACTTACTTTTCACAAGTTATCTGGCCCCGACACTGGAAGGCACTGGTTCGTCAAGTTCTTGCAGTAGTAAATTAATTCATTCAAAAAATATTAGGCGTAACTATTAACGCATTACACCCTGGGGTCGTGGAAACGGAAATCTTCCGTACTGCTCCTCTGTGGGTCCACCTGCTCGCCCCTTATTTGGGTAGACCCTTTTTCAAGGTACAAAATGACAAAAAGCTTCAAGCTGAACTACATGCTAATCAATTTCTAACTAATTTCAAATTACGAATGCAGTCGGCTCATGAAGGCGCTCAAACTAGCATTTACTTGGCTGTAAGCGAAGAAGTGGATGGCGTTTCTGGCAAATACTTTGCCGACTGCCAAGTACTAAAGTCCCTTCTCTAAATGAGCAATACATAATTCTGTTAAATCCCAAAGGAGACACGAGAATCGGAAAAGGCACGCGACCCAGCGCTAGCGGAAGCTCTATGGCTCAAAAGCGAAAAACTGGTCAACTTGCAACCCAACGAGAAAGCCTGCTAAGGCCCCATACAAAGAAAAGCGAGCATTGCATTTTCTTTTTTTTCCGAAACGTAAATGTGTAAAAGTATCTTCTAAATACAAAAAGGAATGATATAAGCATCTAGGATCCCATAAGCGGCGTTAAGTGCTTGAATCTAACTACAAGGAAGTACTTCCCTGGTCTTTTCTTTCCTGTTTCACAAACGCTTTTCTTCAGCCCGCAATCCCGCAAGTTGTTCCGATTTCTCCCACAAAGCTTTAGCAAGCGCCATGTCGCGCCCTAGTTTGGACGTCCTCGACACCTGTGTGAGCAGAAAACCCGTTAGTTTTATGGAAATTTTACGCACAAATAACAACAGAATCTTGAAAAGGATAAGCCTTACATGACAGTCGGCAAAGTACTCGCCATTAATCTTGTCTACGGCATCCGCAGTAGCCAAATACAGCGCCGTTTGTGCGCCCGCTTCAGGTGTCTGGAATTTGGAGGGAAAAGGGAAAACGATTAACACATCCTTAGAAATTGAATCGGAATCACCTTGAAAAACAACCGGCGAGGAAGATAGAGCAAATAGTACGCAAAAGGCGGCTGTTTGTCGTAGATGGGCGTGTCTACGAGGCCAGGATGCAAGCAATTGGCTGTCACCCCAGTTCCGCTGAGACGCCGCGCCAAATCACGGGTAAACAGCAACATGCACAGCTTGGAAACGCAATAAATGTACATGAGACCAGGAGAGCCTTTATTAAAGTCCAGATTGCTCAAATCCAAGCTTCCCACTCGCCAATGGACAATACTCGCTGTGTTAATAATGCGACTGGGGGCAGAACGCTTAAGTAAATCTATTCAAGGCGAAAAAGAATAATGAGAATCTACTGCATTTAAAAAAAAAAAAAGGATAAGTAGTCCTTCACCGATGAGCAAATTGGTGAGGAGGAAAGGCCCGAAGTAATTCAAGGCCATTTGGTACTCCAAGCCATCGTCGGTCGTTCGAATGACCTTTTCCCATGAGGCTTGCCCTGCGTTGTTGATCAAGATGTCCAAGCGGTGCTCGTTCTCCATAACGCGCCGAGCCAGATCGCGTACCGATTGCATGCTACCCATATCCACTTCGTACGCTACGACGGCCGCATTTCCCGTGACGGACCGCAATTTCTCCACCGTTTCTTGAGCACGTTTGTAGTCGCGGGAGGTGATCAACAACCGGGCCCCCCTGTTGGCCAAGTCCTTGGCCACTTCATACCCAATCCCTTTTTCATAACGAAGAAAATCCCAAAACGAAACTCATCAAATATAATAAAAAAAGACATTCATTCGCGAAGCTAAATTATAACGAGATCCAGACAAATTAAAGCATTTAAAACTCATACAAGTCAAATAGCAAGATTTTCATAAATTCAGTTCCATGATGTGAAAAGACCTGTGTTCCAAAAGAAAAACAGCTAGGATGCAAGAAAGGGCAGCTCACCCTCCACATTCTAAAGTTAGTTCCTTCCCAATATAACTTTGTTTATACCTGACGTAGCTCCCGTGAGCAGCACAGTTTTCCCATCCATGCGAGCGCGTGAAGGATTCCAGCCGGAAGTCCACCGCATCCAAATGCGAATCGGGATCATGGCGCAGATGATGGTCAACAAAGTGGGGATCAAGATCGGCAACGAAAAAAGCACGCTGCCCAAGATCGTCATTTGCCCCAAGAAAGGGATTTGTCGAAACATGCGGGTGAATTCATTCGATTTACTGAATCTGAAACAAAATCAAGAAAAATTGCACTCTTAAAAACTTCCTTGATGGATTCCAAACAGGCAACGTGGCTAATTTAACGAAAACTTACAAGAATGCCATGTTCTCAAGTCTAAGTTCCACCGACGTTTGCCAAGATAGCCAGTCAAACCATATCTTGATGCCCAAGGTTCCTACGGTTTATTCTCCGAAAAACGTTCTCTTAACGTTGCTTATTGCAGTTTAATTCCCCACAGACTTGGCCTTCTTGGATACTTCAATATGCAAGAGAAAGACGAAAAGGGATCCTCCAGTGCATATATCTGGCAGTTCTTTTCCCCCTTCTTCAATGAAGACTCCACCAAACATCAAACTTCCATATTCATTGCAAAACTTTAGAAATACCATGCTCCTTTCGGATATGCTCAATTCTGCTACTTCGTAAAAATCTAATAACCTTCCAAACAAAGTAATTTGGGTAAAATTGGATCTTAAAGGGGGACAACCTAGATTTAAGTACTGTGATCTAAATCCTCGCTGCCTTATATAGCTACGAAAGCGTGGAGTGTGTCCAGGCACCTGGGAAAAACGGCGCTAAAAATACAGGCTGGGTCTGGGAGCTACCGCGAGTCGGACTCTTTTAGCATGGGCGTGGTTCAAGCTTTGCCCCCGGAAGAGGCTACATATAAAGGCCCTCCGGCAGAGGAACGCCGTCGTCAGTCCAAACTCCGGACTTCTTACTTTCGTTTTCCGCTCCGCGAACACTTCATCCCTACTTTAAAATGGTACGTAATTATCCAACCTTCTGGAGTGCAACTGATTTCAAGTGGAAGTGCGCAGTGCAAGTTTTCTTTCCAACACAAGTTTCTTTTTAACGTTCGCCGTTGAAAATAGGAATGTTAGCCTCAATTGGTTTTGGGTCTACTCCGATTATTCGAATCGACCAAATAGGAATACGCGAAGATACCGAAAATAAAACCTCTTGACTTGACCTTCCTTCTAAATAAGCTTTAAACCATGTTCGATTTTCGTTGGCTAAAAAGGGAACTAAAATGAAGTCAGTTATTTAAACTTATTGGGAAAAGTCAAGTTTTAAATTTCACTGTTAGATAACCTAAACTGCGTTCTTTGCAAATAAATATCTTAAAAGACATACTGGAAAGAAAACTGCGAAGAGAGATTGAACAAGCTAGAATTACTCTTGAAAAAAGTAATAAGACTTATACATTTAAAAATCCCAACAGGCGGATAAGGAAAAGAAGGTGAAGAAGGTGAAGAAATCCACCAAGGAGGCCGAAGAAGCCCCAGCTCCCGCTCCCGCACCCGAGCCCGCACCCGCGCCTGCGCCCGCCGCCAGCGACTCTCAAAAGAAAGCCTCTACCGGCGGTTCCCGCAAACAAGCGGCCAAGCGCACTGGCTCCAATGTCTTCTCCATGTTCTCCCAGCGCCAGGTGCAGGAGTTCAAAGAGGGCTTCCAGCTCATGGACCACGACAAGGACGGCATCTTGAACAAGAACGACTTGCGCGCCACCTATGACGAACTCGGCCGCATTGCCTCCGAAAAGGAGTTGGACGAGATGGTCAACGAAGCACCCGGACCAATCAACTTCACCATGCTTTTGACCATGTTCGCCGAGCGTCAATCGGGCGGCAGTGACGACGATGAGGTCGTCATCAACGCCTTCAAGTCCTTTGACGACAACGGCACCATCGACTCTGAGGGGTAATATAAGTCCTTGGTCTTGTTTAGAACAAGTCGTTTAATGGAATACTTTACTTTTGTACAAAAAACAGTCTGCGTCACGCTTTGATGACCTGGGGAGACAAGTTCAACTCCAAGGAAGTCGATGATGCTTTCGAGAACATGGCCATGGACAACAACGGCCGCATTGACACCCAGAAGTTGATCGACATGTTGACTGCTGGTGCTCAAGACGAGGAAGAAGAGGCTGCCTGAAGACCTGGCGCCCCGCCTCCTCCCGCCTCCGCTACCCTTCTTCTCCGGCATCCCCATTACGCCTTCAGTGGCTGTGTCCCAACGTTCTTGCTCTATGCGATCTGGAAGCTCGGCGCGGAAGGGTGGTGGAAGTACTGGCGGAGAAAAAACGGACGCAACACCACCCGGTTCACTTTCAACAACCAGCTGCAAGGGGGGCGGAGGATTGGCTGAGGGGCATGTGAGGGAAAAAAGGAGGAGGTCGGGGACAACGCCACCATCTCGCTGTTCTCGGATCCGATACTTGGTGTATACGACGGCCATAACAAGTGCCCCAGCTCTTCTCTGTCTTCCTTACTTCTTTCATTCTTTTCTCGCTCTCTCTCTTCCTTCCGTTTCTTTTCTGGCTTTTTTCCTTGGGTAGCGTCCTCAACCTATGCAAATACACAAAATGAATCTAAAAAAACGATCCTTTCTTAATTTATTCAGTAATATACAAGCACGGACTAAAGTCGGTACGATACTATAAGCTGTCCCAGTCATAGACTGGCACACCTAATAACAGGGAAAGTTACGACTTTACCTGGACTCACTGGACTGACGTGGAAACGGAAAGTCCACTTGCTTCCATTTACATTGAACACGTTGGCAACCACGTTGGTATAAGCAGCACCTGTCGCCATCTAGGAGACTATTCTGTTAACAGCAGGACCTAACCAAACAACTTGGAATTAAAGATTCACAAATAATAATTATCTTAATCCGGCTTTCTCGGGACGTTGAATCAATTATTGACTTATTTGGCGTAATTGAACTAATATAGTTTTTCTTTCCTTTCTGTCTAGCGAAATACAACATTTTTAGGCGGCTTACCGGCCTAAAAATGCTTTATTTGGCTCTTCCTCTCCTCGAACTAAATCAGGTTCGTTCAAGAAGAGGAAGTAGTGACACATTCCAATTGATTAATCAAACGAATATCCAAAAAAACAAGGTTCTTGTACTTCTTTTCAGCTTCGCAACTATGCCAACACTTCACATTTTTTGCCACACTTGCCTTCATCAATCTGCACCTACTCAGGCGTATACAGCCATTTCCGCCACCTCTTACGCAGGGCGAAAGAAAAGGGAACCGAAAGAGTCAAATGAACTAAACAAACGGAAAATTTCAACTTCCAGTCCATAAAAAAATCAGGAGCAAAGAGAAATGCTACAGTGAAGAAAGAAGCAATCGACTTCCAAACGTAGAGTGTTTAAAACTCAATCCAGATTAAAGAGTTCTGCAGGAAAAGAGAAAGAAAAAAATCAAGAAATTTAGGACGGGGGCGATTTGATAGGTCCAGGATGAGGGGAGGCAGACATGGGAACAGAATGGGGCGGCGGATCCGAACGTTCACGCTCACGATCCCTATCGCGTTCTCGATCTCGCTCCCTTTCTCTTTCGCGCTCCCGATCACGTTCACGATCCCGGTCGCGCTCGCGCTCTCGATCTCTGTCGCGCTCCGGTTCCCGGTCCATCGCCGCTCGGACGCCGGGCGGCAAAGAAGCCACACCTACGTTTGACATAAGGGCTGCCGTGGCAGCGGCCGAGGGGGCTGAGACATGAGCTGCCGTGGGAGCCCCGCCGACTCCCATGGGTACTGGCAATGGCCCGTAATACCCACCGTTGAGTCCCACTCCCACTGGCAAATTGGGCATCGAAGGCGGCGCTCCTGAACTAGGCGCTCCGGATCCTCCCCCCGAAGGCACGCCTACTGTGGGAGCATCGGCATAGGAAGGTCCTGCCCCCAGGAAATACTCTTTGTTGACGCAGTTGCGTAACGAGTCTGGAATCCGTCCCACGATCGCTCTAAAAAAACTTGCATAAATAAAATTCATTCTTCTTTTTTAAAGGAATCTGTTTTTAAAGAGACATTGATCACGAAAAACGACTTACCTTCTAATTTCACCGGCAGCCATCTCCCGGAGCTCTGTGCAAGCCACGTCAGAGTAAAAGGCGGCGTGTGGGGTGCAAATTAAGTTGGGTGCGTCTTTCAGAACGCCTTGGAATACGTTGTACGGTTCATTTTCGTGCACATCGAGTGCAGCTGCACGGATCCGGCCGTCTTTCAGCGCGGCACAGAGAGCCGACTCATCTACCAGTCCGCCTCGGGCAGTGTTGACCAAAAACGCTCCTTTTTTTAAAAAAAGAAAAGAGCCACAATTATTGTCCGCCAATGAATATTTGAAATGTAACTAAAAATTTAGTTCAAGAAAGGACATTATAAAGAAAAGACCATGAAAGAAAGAAAGTCAATAAGGCACGAAAAACAGTTCATACCTGGACGCATTTGCTTGATGGTATACTCGTTGATGAGGTGATGATTATGCTCGTTGAGCGTGCAATGAAGAGAGACGCAGTCGGACTGGAAGAGCAAATCTTGGAGGGTGTAGACTCGCGTGATGCCCAGCGACTTCTCGATCCCGTCTGGCAAATAAGGGTCGTAGAATATGACGTTGAATCCAAACGCTTTGGCGCGCAAAGCCACTGCTGATCCGATTCGGCCCAGGCCGACGATCCCCAACGTATCGCCTCGAATCCGCGCACAGCCTTGAGCCGCTTCTCGAACCTGCTCGGGGCCAGTAAACTTCTTGCCTTCTCGGACCATGTTCGCCAGCCAAAACGTGCGTCGGTAGAGATTCAGAATCAGGCATAAAGTCGTGTCTGCCACTTCTTCCACGCCGTAACCGGGCACGTTGCAGACGGCGATGCCTAATTCTCCTGCCGCCTATAAAAAATAAGAAAAATTAAAGCTGGCTCGAATGAACCGCCAAGAGCTATTTTACTTTGACATCGATGTTGTCTACGCCGGAGCCAATCCGGACAATGATCCGCAACGCTTTGAATTTCTCCAGATCTTCTTTGGTAAGGGATATCGTGTGCCACATGAGCGCGCCCACTGCTTCATTGAGGACCTTTTCATGGATTTCCGAGGTGGACTGGGCGTCGCAGAAAGCCACCGTGGCCACGTCTTTCAAGATGGGCATTTCAATGGAACAGTCTCGGCCGTCCAACAAGGCCACCAAAGGGCGGGCGTGCAGGGGGCCATTTAAGGGACCAGACCGGACGGCATCCATCCGTGGTCGCTTGGGCATTAATTTACGTTTATCCATCGGGACCAATTGTACGGGATAAGACCAGGAACAGCGCGTAAGTCGGCCGGAAATTAATCAACCAAAAAAAGCTTCCAGACAAAGCCTTTTAACCTTCACACATGCTGTCTGGGGCCGGAACCTGGTCAAGAGAAAAGATACTTCATTAGCTGAGTCTGGTAAAGACTTGGTAATCTAAGGCCTTGTTAAACTATCTTCTATAGCATATTGAAACCAAAAAGCACACACACAAGTTAGCAACCGCCTGCGGGGAGCTCGATTCAAAACCATACCAACGATTTAAGCCTGGCTACGCAGGGTCTGCAGACCACCCCCCAACGGTTTAGGCAAGATATACGGGAAGATATACTTAATCCTCCCAAATAAGAACGAGGGACAAAGTCATACCGAGTTTCACTGAATAATAAAAACAAAACTATCAAACGTAAAGCGAGCGCCCGTTCAAGCGACGCCGGGCGATATGGAATGCGAGCTAAGGAATCCCACGCACAGGCTAGGAAAGTTCCTCCTCCCGCCCATTTGAGCGATTTTTTCGCACAAACTAGCGCTAAAAAAAGCCACCAGCCGACCAACACGGGCGAATCACGGGCGAATGAGTCGTTAGCTCACCCCATTCCCCTTTTTCTTAAAAAACAGCTCCCCAAAGTCACTGGCAAATTTAAAGGAGCCACTCACCTGTACAGCTTCTTGGGGGACTTTTTCCACGTGCCACTCGGCACTGCTAGACTAGAGCAAAACACCCAAGTCCGGGCTACGACGAGCCAAGTTACTGCACTTGATTCACGATAATAAAGCTCAACACAGCCTCAACACGAACCTACCCAAAATTGGCGTATGTACGTTATCCACCTTCCTTTCCAAGTCCGCGTCTTGTGTTTGTTTCTCCTTTGATGACAAAGCATTCAGGGCGGCTACCACAGCACTGCAGCGCTGGTCCACTTGGCGGACACTAATCCGCCAAATTGGAAATTCCCTCTTTGGCGGTATTCACTGAATTTGTACTTGATACGAGCCTATCCTTATGGCACCCGATAAAACAGAGAATTTTCCCGTGCGACTAGAAGCGAAACATGGAAGCTGCAAGAACAAATTAGAGATACCCCCCCCCCCCGAGTCGATTCTTGACCATTGGCGATTTAATGCCCGCGAAATCGAGCCCAACGTACAGTGTCAAAGTTGGCGTGTTCTGGGCGTAGTTCCCTTCGCTCGCTCGCCGGCTCCCAGCTCGCGTCCGTCCATAGTTCCAAAAGTCGAAGCAATCGTTGCCCACCATTTGCACACGTCGCTAATGAACATGCCCAAGAAAACCGGTTGGACCGGCTGCTTCTATCCACTTCCCACCCATACCCAACCACCCCACTTTCTAATTCTCGTTCGCTCGGTTCGTCTACTTACAACTCAAATCAGGTTGGCTTGAGGCTAGACGGTCTTTTGTAATACGGGCAAAAAGGCAAACAAGACCCAACATCATCATCACTATTATTCAAATTTTTGGAAGCCTTTTTACTTTTTGTGTTATGGGGGATTGGCCCCGCCCATGGAGGCATGGACATTTTTCTTTCTGGGAAATCCATTTAGCTGGCAACTTAACACTTGAAAACTTTTTTGGGGGTTTACGTCCATGATCATGAAGAATAAAAACGTAGAAAAAAACAGTGAAAAAGGGGAACACAGCATCACAACACGCCAAAATGGGGGGTAACTAATTGGTCCCTTGGCAAACTTTTCCACCTCAGCTGCTAAACCAATCCAGAGAAAGAAAAGATCAACGCCGAGATGATGATGATGATGATAATAATAATAATAATAATTAAAATTGTAAGTAGAACAGAGAAGATATACATTCTATCACAATCACGTGGCAGTCAAATAGAAGATTTTTTTGAGAAACGGGAGCAGTTATCACGTCCACTGCGCCTTTTGTGTCGCGATTTGAGACTCGAGTGTCCTCGATAGAAAAATGACCAACAACTGTGGACAATTCAAAGGGTTCTTAGTTCCACTTTTCTGATTTATAACCTATTTACTTGTGCGAGAGCGAGGCCCAAAGCCACGCCCGCCACGGTGTACAAGTGGCTCGAGGCCCACATTTCAATTACTCCGATACAGCCCGATATATGGAATTTGCGCGATGCTTCCAACTCGGTCAGTTTCTGTGCTCCATACCCGCACATGACATTATACAGTCCGCCCTTTTAAAAATAAATAAAAAGACGCTGTCAACAAATAAAGAGAAATACTTGTTCTGCGGGCTGGCGACAACAAGAAAAAGGCACAGCGCAGCTCTCAGCAGAAGGGTTTTGCTCGGTACAGTTAAAGTACTCGTTTTTGGACCAATCTAAATATCCGGCACTACTTAACCCACAGCAGCCAAACTATTGTGGATAAAAACAAGGAACTTGTTGGTTTGAAACAGCGAACTTTACACCCTCCAAGTCAAATACTTGTTGCTGGGTAAAGTCGATGATGTTCTGCAGATCTGGGTCTTCTCTGTAATTCTGTATCAAATTGTCCGAGAGAACTCCGTCAACGAAAGACACGACTTTGTGCGGAAACGCGAATGCCATGGTGGCTAATACTAATTCGGAGATGAAAAACAGCAGCAGCAATGCGGAATACTGAAAAGGGGAGGGGAAAAAAGATTCTAAAGGTTAGTACGGGGAATTCCCTTCAATGTTTTGAGTTCAATAAAAGAAGAATCTACAAATTTGAGGAGGCAAGTGTTTTCTCGCAACGCGCCCAGGCAGCCAGCGAAGCTAACGATAAACATGACACCTCCCACGATGATCATGATAATGGAAATATCCAAAATGACTTGGTAGACCGAGGCCATGGTCCGGAAGCCCTGACTTTGCCATTTGTCAATGAATGCATAGAATCCGACGCCAATGAGCAATCCGCCCAACAGCTATAATGTTTCAGAGAAAATTTAGTGTCCTTTGATCCATCGAAACTTGTTTATGAAGCAAAGGCCATTTCATTTTCTTATCTTACCCAGAAAATTAAGTTGAAGAAGAAGATGGAGTACTTGACACAAGCACTGATATAGTTAACCCGGTATCTTCTCGTGGGAATATACACCCGATCGGGCGGCTGAGAAGGCATTATTTTAGTAAACTCACCAACAGTTATGTTTGGCTTTTAAAACTTAGCAACTCATCAGTCCTATACAAATCTGTATCAATGAATCACAACCCAGAAACATAAATCTTCCCACATCCGCCTTTGTTGTGGTCAGGGAATCAGTACGCTCGCGCCACCTAATAAGTCGTTCCAATAATAGTAAAACGACAGTAAGGTGGTGCCACCTGTGTGTGTGTTTAGGGACTGTCAGTCCCCTACTAGTATTCTTATTGGTACCATCGGAGGTGCGGTGGCGCTGCGAGCTTACTCCAAATGTTAAAGCCGTTTTTGTTCCGTTAAAACGGAACTGAGTAACTGCGTTGACCAGTTGGCTGCCATTTTCGCGTGGACGGGGTTCGGCTGGACGGGCGTTTTTAGCGTGAACAGCTCAACGCTTAGAGCTTCAAAGTGAATCGCCAAAGATCGCACCGTCTAAGGCAACCGCCCCCTCGGAAGTCTTGAATGCCGCGGTCTTGAGATCTGCCACCTATTGATTCGAGACCGCTGAATTCATGAAATCGAATATAGTGTTCTCGAATTTTGCGACCTTGAATCTTGAAGACTATTGGATCCCCCAAAACAGCAACTATCTTGCAAAACACGGTACAATCGCAGACGGAGCACTATAAAGGGACCCAAACAGAGTGAAAACCAAAAAGACGTTTATTACTTTTCCCATATTTAAATTTAATAGTTTTGAACCGGTTTGAACTGGTTCAAACTAGTATAAACTGGTTCAAACTAGTTGAAACTGGTTCAAACTGGTTGAAACTAGTTTAAACTGGCTCAAACTAGTTGAAACTAGTTAAAACTAGTTTGAACCGGTTTTGAACTAGTTCTAGTAGAGAACTAGAACTAGTAGAAAACAGATTCACAAGTTTTTTCACATTCAGCTCCGTGGTAGCTCCGACTGAAGACCGCGAGAGACGCCACCAGGCAGGGGTAGAATAACCAGCGCCGCCAAGTGGTGTAGTGGTACCAATAGCTTCATATAGCCCCTACAAGTTTATATACGGAACCTGAAATGTTTCGTCTTTTCGCTGAACATATTTTTTTGGAAACCAAGTATTACAATCAAATACCTTTAAATTTTAGGATAATTAGCATTGGTGGTTGCCCCTTTTGCATAAATGATTATATTTCTGTAGTAGTTTTTATATGAATTTGCTACCGAAAACAACGTCAAACATTTTTAACCTTATTTTTGAACATTTATAAGTCTTTGCTAAAGTTTTAACTAAGCTTCCCATGGAACAAAAAGGAAATCAACTGGTTAAAAGCTAAATCCGATCTATAACGAGAACGTCCACGATAAAATGCTCGTGTTCCGCAATAACTGTGCAACTAGTGGTTTTGGCGGGTAAAACAGCTAAACCGTTCGCCTCTACCATGCTCAACAATCGGCTGCTCAACTGGTTGCCGGTACTTATGGCTTTGGGCAAAAAAGCATGTTCTTCGGAATGACTACCAGCCATAGGATTCCAGTTTAACCTCACGCGGTGGTACTCCGGTCGAGCATCGAGGTAAACCTTCGCTGAACTCTGGAAACGCGCCTGGACCACGGTCGGTAGAGCGGGGACCATCCCGGTCAGCCGTCGACAAGCTGGCAGCACGTATAAATGAGCCGTTACCACGGCCGATACCGGATTCCCGGGCAGTCCAAAGAGTAATTTCTTCCTGCCTTCGTACTGGCAGGTTAAGAACGTCGTCGGTTTCCCCGGTTTCATGTTAACCCGCGCGAAATGCAACTCTGCGAACTTAAAATCGGCCAGTACGACTTGTCGCAAGTAATCCTTCTCGCCCATGGATACGCCTCCCGTGGTTACCAGCACATCCGCTTGGGATAAGGCAGTCTGGATGGATTGCAGGAGCTGCGAAGGCTCGTCTGGCGCTATGCCGGCATCGACAACCGGGAAGCCGCGTTCTCTGAACAACGCTAACAGCGCTGGCCGATTGGAATCCCGAATAAAGTTCTTATCAGACGCCGTGGGATTCAAGGAATCTTGCAGCTCGTTGCCCGTCGACAAAACAGCCACGACCAGCAGCCGGTAGACTTTGACCTGAGCCACGCCGACTGCTGCCAACAAGCCCACATCAGCTGCGCTAACCATTCGTCCCGCCGACAGAACTAACTGCCCTAACGCGACATCGCAGCCTATGGGACGAATATCTTGCCCCACTTTGATCTCCGTCTGGCTCATGATTTCTATTTCGAGCTCTTCGGGAGTGTCCTGCTGATCGGTAGCCTTCAGGAGCTTGGTTTCCTCGACCATAACTACTGCATCAGCCCCGGGCGGTATCGGAGCGCCCGTACTAATGCGCGCGCAAATGCCTGGTCGGACTGTCAAGCTTTCTGGTGCGGACCCTGCGACCGAAGTGCCCCAAACGGAGCGTTTCCCTACTCCGTCTGCCGCTACAACGGCATAGCCATCTTTGGCCGAAGCTGGGAAAGGAGGAACAGCCAAGAGGGAGTGGTAATCCTGAGCCAAAACGCGATTCACCGCGTTTTCAATGGAAATTTCTTCCACTGTGGGCGGTACAGTTGAGTGACACTGTTCCAAGACGATAGTCTGAGCCTCTTTGACGCTAATCATGGGAAACTGAGACTGGCGAGGGCGGTGAATGACTTGATCAGTGCGTACGTTGGAATGGGAGCAATGGTGATGACGGTGTTGACCAAGAAGGTCCGTAACTACCGCATCTGTTGTTAGATTCTGGACGATAGCGTGCGTTTTCTCGACGGATGGGAGGTCTTGACGTAGCAGCGCCAGCGCATGAGGCAGAGTGGCTACGACGAAACGAAAGCACTCATCAGAGGCCTTCTTGCTACCCGGTAGATTGACAATCAACGTGCGGTGGCGTATGCCGCAAACGGCCCGAGAAAGCGCCGCCATGGGCGTTACTTCCAGCGAGCTTTGCAGCATAACCAAAGCCAATCCGGGCGCTTCTTTGTCGATGACTTTTCGCGTAGCTTCGGGCGTGACGTCCCTGGGAGCAAAACCCGTTCCGCCGGTCGTGAGGATCATGTCCAATTTTAATTCGTCGCTCCATTTGATCAACAAGGCTTCGATTTGGTACTGATCGTCGGGTAGAACGGCGGTGGCGCTAACGTCGGCGTTTAAGAGATGTTGTTGGATGATTATGTTCCGCAAATTGGGTCCGCTGGTGTCAGTGCTTTCCCCTGCGTAGCAACGATCGCTCACCGTTAAGATTCCCACGCGAAACTTGGTCGACATTTCGTTAATCTTGAGGCTAGAAATGAATTAATTTTAGCCATGAGGCGAGAATTAAGATATGGAGCGTCTACTTGTTTCAAGGTCGTTGAATTATGCAAACCGCAATCTAAAACTATCTACATAAAAGCAGTGGAATGCGCACGAGTTACGAATTTTGTGTTGACAAATTAATGCCCGCGTGCTTGTTAAAACCGTTGGACCGCTAACGGTAAGCTTGGTGAAAGGTTTTTGAAAGTTGTAGAGGCGTGGCTACTTTGGCCTGCCGAACCGATGTCAATTAGGCTATCCGTAACGGTTCAGAACTAGAGGCGTGGCTCAAAAAAGGCTAACCTCAAATCGCGATTTATCAGGTCGGGGTTCGAAGATTGAACCGCGAAGAGCCTGGAAATAAACCTAAACTAAAGCACCACGTGTTGTTGCATCGAAAAGTAAGTCCAATACAACTAGCCCTTTTTATTTAGGACTTGAAAGTTTAATAGTGTACTCTAGGTCTAACAAGCCATGGTCTTTTTCACGTGCAATGGATGTGGGTCTGCCCTTAAAAAGAACCAAGTAGACAAACACCGCTACCAATGCCGCCAATCACAGCATTTGTCCTGCATGGATTGCAGCAAAGATTTCCTGTAAGTTATCTTTGCCATTATATATACATAATGGCTTATACACCAACCTCTCTCTTCAAAACTAGTGGCGAAGACTATCAGTCGCATATTAAATGCATTTCGGAGGAGCAAAAGTACTCTGCCAAAGGCTGGGAACCCAAAGCCGGCCAAAACAAGAACGAAAAGAAGCAAATCGAATGGGTAGCGTTAGTGCAAGGTGTCATTCTTTCCCAAACTAGTCTCCCGGCTGATTTACGAACCTTACTCACGGCCATTAGCCAATACGAGAACATTCCCCGCAAGAAGCCCAAGTTTATTGTAGGACATAAACTCCTTCATTGTTGAAATGTATTTGTTTACATCTTTTTCAATGGCTAGAACTTCCTCAAGAACATCCAACACAACCGTCTCAACCCGCCGCTAGCGGACCGCGCCTGGAACCTGATTTCTTCCGCCTTGGAAGCCCAAAAAGCTGCCCAGATCCAGCCCAACCCAAAGAAAGAAAACAACGCCCCTCCCGGTGAAACTGTCGAAGCCATAACGGAGGAGGAGAAAAAGAAGAGCAAGCGAGAGAAGAAAGAAGAACGGTCCGCGCAGACAAACAAAAAGGAGAAGAAGGATAAAGAAAACGCGGAAAATAGCGCCGAGGAAGAGAGCATCAAGCCCCAGAAGAAACGCAAAAAGGGGGAGGAGCCTGATGACCACGATGCGAGCCAAGGCAAGAGCAAGAAAGCCAAGAAACGAGCGCGAGACGAAGCAGAGGTGGACGAAGACGTTCAAGACAAGAAATGCAAGCTGGCCGAAGAAGAAGAACCAACCAGCGAAACGGGCGGGAAATTCAAATGGAGCACCGTGGCCCGGCTATTACTGGCCGCTGAAGACGACAAAGAGCTGAGTTTGAAGAAGATGAAGAAGAAAGCGGTCGCCGAGTACCTGGCTCGTACCGGCGAATCGTCGGCCACTCCTGACCAGCTGTGGGCCAAAGGCTTGCGGAAACTGTCTAAAAATCCCCAGTTCAAAGTCCACAAAGACCGCATCAAACTTTTAATCTAAAAGAAATAATCCTAAAAAAAAATACAAATACAAAAAATGTTTTCTAACTCGGTCGTTTCTCAAAGTTGTAACCAAATTTGAATACATTCTTGGGCTATGAGTGTACCCGAGTGGAGTGACTCTTTTACCTTCTCACCTCGTCAAATGCGCGTGCCAAGCACAACACACGACTGAGCACTACTCTGTCCCTTTGCCCCGTTTTAGGCTTGTCTATTTGTGGTTCCGTATGTAGCGTGGCGGGAAAAGAGCCCTCTTTTGTTTCGCTACAGCTGTGTGTGGTGAGAAAAGGAAAAACGCCGAACAATGTGTTGACTTTTCATCAAGGCAAAAGGGAAGGCGGTTCAGTTTTGGGGCCTAATTTCGGTGGCTAAGACTGTCTCCATGGCCGAGCCTAAGAAAGGAAGTGTGGCGAGATGAGTCAGGGACTTCCCCGGCATCTCTTGACGAGAAGGTGTGTGCTCCACCCGCGTAGCGCCCGGCCGCAGTGCTGCTCTGTTACTTTCCTCGCCAAGAGCTCCTTTTCTTGTCGTCTTGGGTTTGGAGCGAGCAGTCCGGCGTGACTTTTACTCTGCGTTTTCGAGGAATCGGATTTCTTTTCTTTTGCACGCACACGAGGCACCAAACATACCAAACAAAGAAAGAAGGGTCCTAAAACGTGGCCAGTTGGAATCAACGTCCAACGCACAGTGAATTCTTGATTGGATCAGAGAGCGGGAGAGTATTACTAAGAGAGTACCGCGCTTGGGAGCGAAGTGACCTCACCACAGACCATGTGTGCTATTGGAGTTGCGATTCGTAGTCGCGGTGTTTGGCCTCCCGAACGTGACTTTGTTTGAATCGCTATTTGCATTGAATTTTGAGCTCACGGGACGCATGCGTTACAGGTAAGCTATAGAGCCCGTTCCTTACCTTGGTGAATGTATCTTATTGGTCAAGTCTTTTTGAACTTAAAGGTGACACAGTTGCAGTGGTTAATTTGGCGGTGGAAGCTTGTTAAAGAAGTACAAAGGCATGTTAATCGGAAAGGTTCCAAATTCGGGGAAGGCCGAAAGTAACCTCTCGCTCTGAATTTTTTTGTGTCCCGACGAAAAAGTGTCTCGCGGGTTTGAGAAGCGGGGCATTGTGGGTATTGTTGTAGGCTCGGAAAAGGGGTGAATGGCGAGTCCGGATTGTTGGTCACGACGCAGACTGGCTACCACAATAGTCCAATTCGGGGAAAGGTGAACTTTTTCGAAACGTCGACACTTCTTGTTTAAATAAGAGAAAAGAATCCAATGACCATGTTAAAAAAGACCCGTGGATGTTGTGTGGAAATGAGCTACAGGTGAAATAAAAGCCACTTCGAAGTGACCCGGATTGGTATTGAATGTGGTCGGCGCATATGGGAAATACATTTTGCCTGGCTTGGCATATCCGGGTTCTGCCACTGGAAATGGTTCTACCATACAGTGGATCCCGCCTCTTCTTTCCACCAACAATGAAAATGAGGCTCGTGACGTCAACAATGCAAAAAAGGGGGGTTGTTCCTAACTTGGACCGCCGTTTCGCTCACATTTCGCACCTTTCTTCTTGGCTTAAGAGTCCGTTTATTTTGTTGTTTGGCCTTGCCCGTTTTCGGACTGTTCCCGAGTTTTATTATCTGTATGCGCTGTGTGGTGTTGCTTGACTGTCCCTCCTGGCCAGGCGTGCAAGCATCCCATATGCGGGCAAACCGGTACGGGATAACAGCCGACCTAGAAAAACCTTCGCTCTCGGGGACGGGTGCCATTGGCTAGTATGCGGCGCGGGCAGCGCTGATCGCCGCGCCGATTGGTGGATCATGACGTCAACTTGGCGTCACGCTTCCAAATTAGTGCCTGACGTAATGGTAAAGAAAGAAAAGACCTTGTGCTCTGGCTAAAAGAAAACCGGTTGGTCACTCTGCTTAAACTAATGGTCGTGACTTTTTCGGAGCCGGTGCGCAGCGCCATGCATACATACATACACATAACGAGCCACACTCTATAACCGGTGTGCCTTTTTTCCTTTCTCATAAACCACGACGCGATGCTGGGTCTCCCAGCAAAACAACAACAAAGGCTAGTGGTTCCGCAGGGAAAAACCGCGCGTCCCTGAACGGTCAAGTCACGAAAAATCAGCGGCGTTGCTCTCGATTCAACCAAATAACCCGCGATGCGTTGAAAATCCGTTGGCATTTCCTTAGGTCAGTCTATCTCTCTATCTCGTTTCCAACGTAAAGTATACAACGCACACGTCAACCCGCAAAAGACAAGAAGAAAAACATAGCGAGAACAGGCCAGTTACTTGCAAGCCACTGAAAGGAGATTTGCAGCTCCTACTTAGCTCTCCCGAAATCGTTCAAGGGAGCCCGACCTAGTCTCCCGTCCCAGAGTCCGACAACGACTGATGCAAAAAGGCGCAAATCCCCCAGCTTGGTGGTTTATTAAAAGAGCTCATTTACACGTCCGTTAAGAGGAAGGGGGGCAACCAAAAGACCAAAAGACTTGGCCCCTTTCCGTGACGTCTCAAACGATGAAGTCATCACCGACGACCAGTTGGATTGGTTTACGGAGAAAGGCCTTTCCGCTCCAAACGCCCCAACCACCGCGAAACGGTGAAGTCATCGTTTCGCTGCGAAAAATCCATGCCGTCATCCTTTCGGGTATGATGAAGTCACTCCCCGGGCCAGTGCATGAGAACCTTCTTTCCTTTGATTTATTTTTTTATTTTTGCCCGCCGTTTCAACAAACACACGTTCATCTCAGGAAGGAGGAGTTCTTGTGATGCACACTCACACACACTTCCGGATTTCGTCCTTGCTGAGTCTTATGATGTAGTACACTCCAACAAAAAGCACGCGGCTATGGAGGCCGGAACCACGTGCTCCCCAAAGCCAGCAACCAACGCTTCGTTTCTCAGAAACCCGTTCACAAGTCCAGTTGCTAGTCTTATCACGCACTCATCTGTCTCCTATCAGGCAAAGAATGCAACTCGGAAGTGAGCCTAAATCGACAGTTCCTGTACTTGTCCGATAAGCAGATACTGAAGCGGGAGCTAAGATACAGTGTATTATGAGGAGTAAGGCCGAGATTAGAGAACACGCGGAGTCTGCCTTGTACTTTGGCGCCTAAAACCAGGCTAATTTCGGCGAGTCTATATCGGGGAGTGTGTGACAAGTTCGTCAAACACTCTTTAGCGTGTATACATAAACGAGCTGATTATGTCCATGGTAGCAAGGGGTTACGGTGCCAAAAGGCAGAGGCTGCCAAAAAGGGAAATTTCCTGTCAAACCACAGTTACCCGCGTAAGTATGACTTCGTTCCTGAGTGACTTCTATATAAATAAACCGCAGGGAATGACAAATGGGGAAAAGAGTCTATCTTTTCAATAGGAAAGGAAAAGGGCAAACGGAAACCCGCCAGTGACAAATCTCGCGTCGAGCCTCAGGACATTTAATCCGGCTTATGAATAATTGAAGTAAAAGAGGCTGTGTTTTTTAGAAGGGGTTTAGAAGTATGCGCTAAAAGCATCCCCAAGTACTCTTGAAAGGTGAGGTGTCACACAACCTTTGCGTCTTGTTAAAGAAAGCCCAATCTGGCGGTAAAAGGAGCCATGTACGCACAAGGTTCCACGTCCAACGACGAGAGCAACAGGCGTGGTACGATAGTATAGTACGTGAAGGTTTCCTTGTGCATGGCCAAGGGATTTTTTCTGGAGCGCGAATACACCTTGAAGGTCGTCCAAGGCCGTTCAGAACTCAAAGTCCGGGTTTTAAAAAAGCATATCAAAAGAGCCAGACACATAGCATCGTATCCTAATCAGCGGGTACCTAACTTTTGGCTTCCGCACACATTCGAAATACCTTTTTTTGCTACGGAATGCTCTCCTCGAAGCAGCGAGCTCAGCATAGCTGCAATCCTTCCAACCCAGCACGTCACCAACCTGTTTGGACGACTACCTTAGCATGAGCTTTATGGGGAATACCTTCCAAGTCCGCTGGACACATTGGTCCCCAAGAGTTGTCCTTAAAAGGTGGTTCGGCGACTCCCAAACCGCGAATTGACGGAAATTCTTCTATCTCTACGTCCCTCTCTTTTACGCACAGACAGTACTCGTTTCTATTCAATTGACTCTATTTGCTTGCAAGTTGAAAAGGAAGCGAGGCAGTTACTAGTCCGGAATAATTAAGGCGAAGGATCGCAGCCAATTTACGGTTCCACTGTAAAAAGCCATATGACGTCACGGTTTTCTTACCCATGCTCCTCGCGCGCTGTGCGCTGGGTTCCCTGGAAACCCGTTTTCTGAATGAACCGGACGGTGACGTCACACGCCCAGCGACAACACACACGCATCCACACTTTGCCTTTTAGAATGCGCTGCGCAGAGGGAGCGTTATCGATTCTCGGGAGCGGCGTTTGCGCTCGCCCAGTCCCTGGCTGCCCCAGCGCTCGGTGGCCCGTTCATTCAAGGACCGAGGACTAAAACTCGTGAGTGCCAGTCCCCATGAGCTCAGTCCCGCACGAGACTTGCCAACAGACTTCCAGCACACAGTCCGCATCGTTTTCATTGGTAGTGTACACACACCAAAAGTCCTTCGACGCGCCAAACTGACGGCAATTGCTACCTCGTGTGGGGAGTTTGGGAAGTGCCATCAGTTATTGGAAGGGAGGCTCGACATCCCTGGTTTCGGGAATGTGAATGGAAAGTTCTCCTTTGAAGCTTTACTTCGGAGGGCCAAGAGACCAAAGCTAGTTTCGCCGCACCC
Organism: Lepidurus arcticus; assembly: GCA_003724045.1. Lineage (NCBI taxonomy): Eukaryota > Metazoa > Arthropoda > Branchiopoda > Notostraca > Triopsidae > Lepidurus > Lepidurus arcticus. Next base: position 28,970 of record RJJA01000096.1, read on the forward strand.
GCAACAAGAGAAAAAACTAAAGCACGTGTGCGATATCACCATTGACCCCTCTTCGGAACTGAGCGCCGCGTCGTCGCCCACCGCGACGTCCGAGCAGCCGAGCAGCCTCAGTCAGTCCGCGAATTCCGCCGCCAATCCCCCCTTCCCCAGCACAACAGTGTCCTCCGTAGCAAACAGTGGCCGCAGCACTGCAGCAATGATCACAATGGAAGGTTTGGAAGCGCTGTCGTCGGTCTCGTTCATGGCCGATACCGGTATCGGCCACACGCACCATGTGCCGTTTAACTTTCTGTCGTTCGACGCGTTCAAAAGTACGGGGGGACCGCTAGACGAGGACGACGAGGGCGGGGTCTGTGGCGCGAGCCATCCCGGCGGCTCCTCCCCTTCCGAAGTGGACGTGGACTCGCAGCCGCTGTCCCAGCAGATGGTCGATGACAGTTTGCACACGCCCATTTCCAGCTTCTTGGATCCACCGGCCTTTTTCAGCCAGTCGACCCAAATGCCGCCTTCCTTGACCACCGGTAAGGTGTCGTCCCCGCTGCTTCCGCGACGTCACTCGCGTTCTTGTTTTCTTTTCGGGATTGTCTTGGGGGGAAATAAGAAGAGCCAGCATAATAAACGACAAAGGCATAACACAAAAGCTTGGCGACGTGCCGGCAGTTGGGAATGCCCAGAGCAAACCCATACAAGTAGCGTGAGCGAAACCAGTCTGGAGCGACGCTGACGTCACGCCATGACGTCGGGCCAAGCATCCAAAACACTGGTCCGCGGGCACAAAAAACAAGTTCGGAGCGTAGTCAAGTATGGAGATAAGGTATTTAGGAGCGAATGATGCTCAGCATCTAAATCCAGACTCCCTGACGTCATGTGCACAGCTGGGCATTGGCTCGTGGCGACTTGGACCAGTCCAAGGAGGCGGGGCTCTTTTTAAAAAATAAACACAACTCGACAGGAATTGAGAGCGAAGGGGGGGGGACCTTGGCCAGATTTTCTACTTTGCTTTGGGGGGACTTTCCACAGCTTCTCGTGCATGGCGCGCCCTCTCTTTGGCACCTTCGCAAACAAAGGACTGCTTTCATGCATTCGCATCTGTCAAAACGAGGGATCTGATCTTTGGTTTCATTTCCCCGTCGATCGATTCTTTTTCTTTAAAAAAAGGACTTTTATTTTCCATGCAGGTGTAATGAATGGATGCTTTCTTTGACGGGGTTCCGAATGCTTGTTCTTGAATAGGTTTTTTCATGCATTTGTTTTTGTTTTGTATTTGTGTAGGCTCCCTAGAAGGAGATTTAAGTCTAGACGAATCCACGGAACTACGCGAGATCGACCGCATTGTCGCCCAAGCGGAGGAAGATTCCCTAAGCAGCTCGCCGCACCAGCTGAGCGAAGACGCCGTGACGGTCGACGAAGAAGCCGCAGTGGCGGTGATGTACTCCGGAGGGGGGGCTTCCCCCTTGCACTCGGCGCAGCGGCTCAGCTACCGAGGCGTCTTTAGCACGACCCCGACCAGCAGTGCGCCCGCCACCGTCACCTCCGCCATCTCCGCTCAACACCAAGCACATCATCAGCACCAGCAACAACAGCAACAACAACAGCAACAACCCCTGGGGCCACCGCCTGCGTTTGCCTTACCACCGCTAACGACCAGTTCTTCGACCAGCACCTTAACCCCGGACGTCGTGTCCCCAACGACCGGTCTCGCCTCAATCAATTGGCTGCTCAACACTGCGGCCGCGGCGGCCAGTGGCGACAGCAAATCCTCGGCCGCTTTGTTCAGCCCTGCGTTCTTTTCCTTCTTGGGCAGCCAAACGGGACCCTTGTCGCACGAGGACAGTAACACGTCGGCGCCCCATCAACAGCAACAACCCCAACAAGGGTACCCTGCCAATGCCGAGCTCATCCTGGGCTTGGGCAACTTTGAAAGTACCAACAGTAATAGCACTACTGCAGCCATCTTGCAACTCAAATCCCCGGAATTGCAACCGGTAGCCGCCAGTCCCAAATACCAGTGGACCGCTTTCGGCCCCACGGGTCAAATATTGGCTGACTATACGACCGCCACCAACAGCGGGTCCGATACTACGGTGAGTTCGCTGCCTTCGACAATCGTGCCCAAACAGGAGCCCACCGCTTTTGGAGTGCCGGTACCGGCCGGATCAGCGGAATCAGCGTCTGCTTCTGGCGGTGTGGACAACTATAATGCGGTCCGGCTAGCGGAATACTCTCCTTCAACCAGTAAAGGACACGAGATCCTCTCCCAAGTGTACCAGCAACAAAGCCCGACCTGTCCCTTGCGGCTCGTACCGGTCAAAGCGCGCCGGTACCCGGTTCGGCCCAGTAAAACCCCGGTGCACGAGCGCCCTTATGCCTGCCCCGTGGACGCGTGCGACCGGCGGTTTTCGCGCAGCGACGAACTCACGCGCCACATACGGATCCACACTGGCCAGAAACCCTTCCAGTGTCGCATCTGCATGCGCGGGTTCTCGCGGTCCGACCACCTCACGACCCACATCCGAACCCACACCGGAGAAAAGCCTTTTACGTGCGACGCCTGTGGCCGCAAGTTCGCGCGCTCGGACGAGAAGAAGCGTCACGCCAAAGTGCATCTCAAACAACGAGTGAAACGCGAACACAAAACCAACTCTTCCTCTGCTGCTGCCGCTGCCGCCGCCGGTACTACCTCGACCTCAGGTCACGCGGTACCCGGCCCCAGTAGCCAGTCCCCGGCGTCGTCGCACCATCCTTCGGAAAGCGGATCGCTCGCTTCTCTGTGAACTTGGTCGTGGTGGCGGCGACAATGTTAAGGGTGCTAGTACCCCATTTTTGATAAGAAAGAGTGTGGCTGATCCTTGGAAGCAACGCAAGTGTTTGGTGCCAAAAACGAAAAGAAAAGCCAACTTTGAATGGCACTGCGTGTCTATTGGACGAACGTTTTCTAACTCACTGAAAAATCTCACTGCCAAAATTCTCGACTGGTACAGCGCAAAAAAAAAGTCCCGAAGGAGGGGACGTCTCTCCTGCAGACTTGACACGAATTGGCGCATATTCAGTTGGGTTTTCTATGTATTTTGCGAACCCATCCCTCTCGCTCCTCCCCCTGCCACCCCAACAACCACTCCAATCAGTGCCATGAACTTGAATGACCTGCTATTTTTGTGTCTAGTTGGAAGCTTTTCTAGCCAAAAGAAAACGAAAAAAAGCGAAAGGGCTCGACGGTTGTGCGACTTTGCATATGGATAGGACTATTTTTATAAAAATTCAAATATCGCTGTTATTTTCCTCCCATTTTTTGGTATCGTGTATTTGCTCCGTTTTTCGAAACTTTGGCTGATAATATCACCTCTCTGTCTCTCCTCTCTGCTCCCCTCAAAGCTGGACGGCGGAAGAAGAAAAGAAAGGAAAAAGGCTGTGTTCTCTCTTGTGATATCCAATGTCACTTCAAACCGCGCTTAATTTATTGTAATTTTCTCGGATTGATTGTGACTAAAAACAACCCCCTATTTTCCCCTTTTTATTTGGGCGGTGCAATTCAAGTTTTGGTATGTGTGATTCTGGCTGGTGTTACACACAAATATCATGTGATTCTAGGAATATACAATCCTTTTCCACTTGGATACTACGCTTTTAAGAGATTTGTTCTAGATATGGTAGCTATCTAAATCCTTTCAAACTATCCTTTTATGGATGCTTATACGTTTGGTTTTCTAAAACCTCAATTCTGATTGAGTGATTCAATGCGTTCATTCTGGATAGCATGGGAGGAGACGATCCAGAAAAAATACAAAATAGTTGCCGGTGTGCCTCGCTAATGAAGCGAGTGCAGCCGAAAGAAAAGGAATTCTACAACCGGGCCCCGTTCTGGTTACCCGTAGTCTGCGGCTATGGACAGTTTAGGGAGGTTCTTTTGATGGGTCTCTGCACTTGGCTGGCAAAAGCGACGAACGGGATCAATAATGCTTGCTTTAAGCTTACACACATACACACTCGCTCCTTCTCTCACACATGCAAGCTTTTCCCTTTTCTCGCTGCGGAGCTCGCACACGCTCGCTGGGGCTGCCGGTACCGACGCTGACGCTCTACAAACATTGACGTCACTTCCGGACCGCTTTGCAGCGGATCCGCGGATTCCGCAACAGGTACTAGCCAGAATCCCACATTTAGTCCTGTTTCCATCTTTTATCAACCCCTTTATTTATTCGCAGACTGCCGGGAGTCCCGTACGGGAACCTACGTAGAAAACTAGTCTCTTTTTTCGTTGCTTAAAGTGTTTCCAAGAAATCTTTCTCATTCCGAGTTCACCCGAAATCTAATTCTAAATGAAATTAGAAAAGGCGCCAACAACGCATACCTATATCAACTAGAACGCCGTAAAGCGGTCGGTAATGGGGCTAAAAGGTCAGGTTGGAGGCGAAAAGGAAGGGAGGGCTACCATGTACTAAGCTCATCTTTTTTCATGTATCAGCGCTTAGCAACATTGAGCAGGTCGTCCGGTATTGGGAATGTTGTTTAGCTCCGCCCACGCTCTTTCCACTTTGGGTCGCGGGAGGACGCCAAGAGTCAACCGGAACCATCCCAGCCCCATTTCTTCAATAGTTCCGACCCTAAGAAAAACTTCACCCTATTTCTGAAAGGTCGATTTGTATAAAAGAAGAGAGTTATTTTTATTTCTGGACTACAACATGAGAAAAAGCGACCGAAATTGGGTCCAAGTGAATTCCGGGTTTCTAATTGGATTTCTCCCCACCCTCCAAAAGGTGTGCAAGGCTAAAGAGAGAAAATGAGCACCCATGCATTGACCACGCGCGCACATGAGCTTTGACGTCACAAACACTTGTAGCTCTCGCTTTCGGGTCATCAATTGAAAAGTCCCCCTGAGCATGATACCAGCCCCTTTCCCTCACCCTGCTCACGTCACGTCATTGATTAGGGTTCTTCGTTCCTCCCTCTCCCGGTTTCATTCATAAATGTGGCGGTCCCCCTACGTCTCGCCAATTTCTCTTACAAGAGAAAAATAATACAAAATGAGAAAGGTGGAGCCAAATGTTTTCCTTAAAATCAGCGAAAACTTACGGCTATCGGCCGAAGTTAGAGACGTAAAGGTTTTGATTTCCAAGTGTGGGTCGAATAAGAGGGGGGCTATTGATCGGGCAGCTCAAGAACCTCCTCTTTGGAGTCGCTTTTGTTAATCAAGTTTTTATGTCCTCACTCTTGTTTACTTTATCGATTCCCTTCCTTTTTATTGCGTTCTTCTGAAACTCTAGATGGTATAGTGATAGATCTTGGAGTACCTTGGACATGTTTTAACAAACTGACAAAGCTTCCCCGTGTTGTCCTTCTACTTTTCTTTCTTTTACCTTCGTTATCCGTCATATAGTGGGGCAAGATTTGGGGAGACAGTATTGCCAATTTTAAAATGTTGTCGATTTCGAAGAGGTTGTTACAAGTTTATCGGCTGAAGCTTTGCATAAGGACTTCCTGTGTATTCTATTGGCTTGAGAATGCGCACGAGTCCGGTTCCATTCCCAGTACTAATTTCTTCCACGAGAGATTTTTTTTTAAATAACAATATTGATAATCGATGTTTGACGAGAGAGCTGCAGAATTGCAAAAACATTGAAAACAAATTCACAGAATAGTTGGAACTATTAATGTACCGTACAACTTTTAAGCCAATTAACTGTACTGTATACATGAGTAAATACCTCGAAAGCAAGCGAAAGATGTCATTTTTACGAGATCTGTTAATTAGAAAATGATAGAACATCGTCCTTTCGAGCATATTAAATTGCCCCAACTTAAATCATATCCTTTTATATTGACACAAATTATTCAATCTGAAATTCCGAAAAAAATTGATCTCAATTGCTGTCAGTAGAAGAAAATCAACTTGACCGATTTTCCAACCCATCAAGCAATAATCGATCTCGATACCTATCAGCTCGTTTTTCCTCCCAAGGTTTCTCACCTCTCCAAGTAAAAAATAAACGTTGACCGCCACACGAAAGAAGAAACACAAAAGGGGTTAAGCTCCGGGATTACAGGTGCTCAACTAAACAACCCCTTCCAAAGGAGCTATCCCCCACCCCCCAAAGTACCGGATCTACTGGTCAGGTGAAAAAGGGGGGCTGGGAGTGGGAAATCTACCCAAATTGCCGGAAGCGGGCGTCGTTCTCACGCTCATTCACACCTGTTCCAACTACGCTGTAGGTCCTACAACACCAGTAACGCTAGGGTTTCCTCCTCACCTTCAACGATTTGCTCCTCCCTAATTTAAATCAATAACACTCTCGGTGTGAAAGTGGGGAAAGCGTGTGTGTATCCATACAGGCGAGAGAGAGGTGGACGACGGGGGGAAGCATTGCTGTGCCCTTTATGTGTGTGAAAGCAGCACCTTTCCGAGCTCCCGCAGTGGAAATAGGGGGGTTGGGTGGTCGTTGGAAAGAAAACGAGCCCCGGAAGTTGGATCGATGGCGCTGACGTCATTCCCGCCAAACGAACCAGCTAGCAAGAGAGCCTCCTAAGCTCAAGTTGGTCCCCCCCCCTTTCCACCGAGAAAATTCATGAATGAATCACGGCACGAGCTAACACCGCCCGGTACAAGTGGATTTTCTTTAGCCACCCCTTTTCCGGATGGCTTTCTTTGGAGCGGATGGCTATCGCTGCCACCAGCCCCAAAGCAGAGTATTTTTAGCTACAGAGCATGTCTGGATCGCGAATATTTGACCCTTTATTATTCTTTTTAGTAGTAGGATTTTTTATTCCAATTTGAGCGTGTCAAAGACCGAGAAATCGAAGTGGGGACACTCCAGAGGCGGCAACGCAGGAATATCGGGGTCTGTTTCTGCCGTTTCGGATGAAGAAGAGCGCTCCAGCGTCGTGATGGCCGAAGAAACCAGAAGAGGCGTGGCTAGCTCTTCTTTGGGGGGGGTGATTTGACTTGGTAGCGAAGCTAGTTGCAGTCGTAATTGCTGGTTGTCCGCTTGTAAACCTTCCAAGAGGCGGAAAAGTTCCCGAAACGAGCTTTCCAATTGGCTGTGCTGGCTTTGAAGTCGAGATACGGCGGCATGCACCGTTTCCACTTCAAAAGAGGCATAAAAACACATTCTTTCATCTTCCGTTTTGTACCCTGGCTTTTTTTTACCCTCGCTGGCTTCAGACAGAGTGTTGAGTAAGGCCTGGGAGTTCCCCAAAGTGTTTAAAACCGAATTTTTGAACGGGGCTAGTTGCTCCATGGCTGCCGGCTTGGTCTCAGCGTGGGCCGGAGTGGCAGCAGATCGCATTTGAGCCAGACGTTGACGAACGACTGATGACTGTAACCTGCGGGGGGTTTTACGACATCAAAGTCAACATAAAGAAGTAAGCGAGGCAATGGTCGGTATTTAGACCTGATAAACTGGCTTTCGAGATCTTGGACTTGCAACTGCAATTGGACCGACTCACGGGCTTTCGGACACGTAGTGGAGGCGAGGGCTCGCTGTAAAAGGTGAGCGGCTTGAGTGTGGCTAGAGAGAGCTTCCTCGATTTGATGAGCCCTGAGGAATCGCTCCGCAGAACGCCGCAAAACGTGAGCCTGATTAATAGAATAGTCACACTTAGGAGCTCTGTTGTAAGGTGATACCTTGTTTGTTATTTTTACTTGGTTAAGGGGAGAAGATTCCATTCCAAACCATGATTTTTAATACGAAAATGACCGTTTGTTTACAAAAGTGACCCTAGCAACTGGAACCCGACTCGCGAGTTGAGTAGCGAAGCACAGGACGCAATGGTACGGCTGCAGACGGAATAAGGCCGCCAGCTTTTTATATATAATTTTGTTTTTTACATGGCGGCTGGTCAGGAGGCTAGTTACGCGTTTGGGGTCCCAATTAGAGCAAAACTACAAGCAAGAAAATATCTTTTACTTACCATATAGCTTTTAAAACTGAAGTAGAGGCTGTTGTTATGTTCCGATTGTTTGGTAAATCCGAAATTCGAAAAGGCACGGGTATAAGTACACAAAAAGTCTCAAAAAACGCTAGAACCAGTTTAAAATATTATTTTCAACTCACGATTTCCCGTTTCTTCCGAAGTTCACTTCCTTACACATTCATTTAGGCCACTTTAATAACTATTTGAACGCTTTTCGAGGAGAACAAGAGTCAACTGCTTCTTGGGCGCTTCGCGCCAACTAAACGGAATCGCCCAAGTTATGATCGATATGGTTGAAACCAGTGATTCCAATATTCCGATACGACGCGCCCATTTGCTTATTTATTCAAGTGATCTTAGTAACTGGAGCCCGACTCGCGAATTGACAGCGAACCAAAGAACGTATTGCAAACGGAATTTGACGCAAGGCTTATTTTGTTACATGGCGGCTAATTCAAGGGGCTAATTACGCGAGTTTGAGACCCAATCCAAGCAAAAGAAATCTGGTTTGCTTACCGTCTAGGAATAAAACTTTTAGCACCTAGCAATAACTGGCTTTCGATTGTTCGATATACTGTATACGATATTCGAGATGGCAGCTGGTGGCATAACGGCACAAAAAGTCTGAAAAATGCTAGGAACGTTATAAAAACGTTATTATCAACTCAGGAGTTTCACTTTTAAGCTAATCACCATTTCACTAAAGATAACTTTATCCACTTTAAATCTTTCTTGAATGTTTTTCAAGAAGAAGAAGAATCAACAGTTTCTCGGGCGTTTCGCGCCAACTACAAGGGATCGGACAAGTTATGATCGATATGTCTTAAATTTGGATTCCAATGTTTCGATATGCCACGCCCGTTTGTTATGATGGCAATTGTGTGGACTGATTCTAGGTAACAATTTGCATAAAATAATAATAACCCAGCCTAAAATATGGGTTGTCTTTAGGCTGGGACTTTATTGGGCTATGTAATTATGCCGCTACTGGACCGCCACACCAGCTCAGACTTGTCTGAAAACCGGGAACGAGAAGAGGGAAAGACAAAGAACAACTGCAACAAGTGCCAACAACAACGCAAACTTACTTTTTCCCGGAAACTGAGCAGGGAACTCTCCCCCTTACCCGAAGACACGGGCCGAACCTCGGATCCGTCTCACTTGAATACCCGAAGCCCCAGTCCAGGTGGATCAAGCACTAAATCCAGCTCCAGCTTAAGCAGCAAATTCCACGGCTGGAAACAGAAGTTGGGTGGTCGTCGCGTCAGTTACGATGTGGTCCTGGCCGATCAGGCGGGCAACTTAACCCTCCACACCGATTCAGACGACTCGGAGGACATCTCTCGCCATGGCAAATCCGCCATTTCGAGTCCCAAAACGTCCGGAAACTTGCTCCGACGATTCCACAGCCATATTCCCTCCCTGAGTTTCCTCAAAGAAGACTCCAAGCGCCGCGCCAGCCTCCCCAGCCCCGAGAATCCACCTAATCCGACTGTAGAATCAGGCAGCCCCACGCTCGCTCCCCAACCTACTGAACCTGAGCCTCATTCCGACCCCGAAACTCACTGCCAGTGTGAGGAGACCAAAGAAGACTGGTTCCGCACCTGGCCTGAACGAGGTCGCGAAAAGAAAAAGACCATACTCGAATCGGAATCTCACTCTGAACCCGGTAGTACTCCCATTCCCTTGGATTCTGTGTTGGCCACCATTCCACTCATCTACGACCCCGTTTCTAAACAACTGTGCATCCAAAAACCGTCCAAAAAGCCGCTCACTCCTCCCCAGGCATCCTGTCAAGACTTTGAAAGAATTGGGGACCAAAAGAAAGACTTGGAGACCAAAATTACGGAGCCTCCCTTCAATTTAACGGCGAGCAGCACTGTCGAGTCAGATTTGGATGTTTCGGCCGAATCCCCCAGCAGTCCCAACGAGAAACTCTTGTTCCACCCCGGCGCTGTGCGGAAAACCTGCGAACACGTTCGTCAAGCGAGTACCAGCAGCTCGAGTACGGAAAGTCCCTCCGCTTCGCTGCAAAGAGGGCTGAGTTTGTTCGCTCGGTATGCCAACAGCTCCTTTTCGAGTCTGTCCAGCCTGTCCACGGATCCGTCACTCTACCAGTGGGGATCGGGGCCCAGTTCTGAGACGAGTTCTTGTGCCGATTCTCGTCGGCAGTCCTTGGATCGCAATGATTCCGCACTGCTAGGTCGCTCACTGGACGCCAAAGACAAGCGTGGCTTCAGTTTCCTCCCCAGGTAGAGCTTCCATTTTTTTTATTTCGTTTCTTGAATTAATATGGATTGATTGTTTAGAAACATCTTTCCCTGGAAGAAGAACAGCGCCGATTCAGGGCATTCCAGTCCTAGTTCGAGTGGGAGTTGGAAGTTTTTCAGTCGCAGTCCGCGTTCGGAATCGCCCAAGCTAAAGGTTTCTTAAATCTTTTCTGTTCTACTTATTTGGCCTTTTGGGCTGAGGTAACGAATGTATCCTACTTTTTGAAATGCGTAGGAGGAAGACGCTTGTGTGGTAAGCACTTCATCTTTGATCCTGCAAGGGCGTCCGGCGCATTTACCTGCCAAAAGCGAACAGGAAGAAGAACAGCACCGGCTTTTGCATGAGCGACTCGTGGAAGCTGTCAAGAAAAAGGGTAATTGGTTCTTTTTCTGGGAAGCCCAACTCATTACTGTTTCCCCTCCCAGAATTAAAAGAAGCTCAGTTGCGCAAAAAACAAAAGGCAGAGCTGCTGAGGCAAGAAGAGAAACTGGCGCTGGCTTCCCGGCTCTGGAACCAAGAAATTGTGCCCAAGTGGGACACTTTGTAAGCGATTTCTTTTCTTTCCGAGTTTCAAGCTGTTCTACAGTCTCGTATTGGGCTTTCTTAGGAAGCACTCCAAGAAAACCAAAGAGCTGTGGTGGCATGGTCTCCCACCCAGTGCGAGAGGCAAAGTCTGGTCTCTAGCTTTGGGCAATGAGCTCAATGTCACGCCGGATTTGTATCATATTTGCCTCCAGCGAGCGCAGGATCAAATTACGAACAATTACGCGCAATTTGACACGTTTGATAAAGAAGCCAACGCGGATTTGATTGGCTTGGATGTGTCTCGCACCTTTCCTCAGCTGGGCATCTTTCAAAAGGTAGCACTTTTTTGAATACAGTTTGAATGGAAAATTTCTGACTTTTTGAAGAATACCTTGGTTAAGTTCAGTGAGGCGTTTTTAATGGAGAATGGGTTTTAATTTCCAGGATGGGCCGTATCATCGCGTGCTACACGAACTCCTCGGCGCCTACGTCTGCTTTCGACCGGACATTGGCTACGTGCAAGGCATGTCCTTCTTGGCGGCCGTTCTCTTACTCAATATGGAAAGTCTGGATGCGTTTGTGGCTTTTGCCAACATTCTCAACAAGCCGTTGATGCTCGCTTTCTTCCGTCTGGATCAGAAAAAGGTTGAATCCCCCCCAACAGCTCTCACTTACGGACGGTCTTGAACGGAGGTTTTTGTCGTATATTTCAACAGATGGGAGCGTTTTATGCCGCGTTTTCGGATCTGCTCGAGATGAACTTGCCTAAATTGTCGTCCCATCTAGCCGTCCAAGGCCTAAGTCCAGATTTGTACTTGCCGGACTGGATCTACAGTCTGTATTCGCGTTCGTTGCCTTTGGACGTGGCTTGTCGTGTTTGGGACCTGTTTTGTCGCGATGGCGAAGAATTCCTGGTCCGTACCGCGCTCGGATTGGTCACTTTGTACCACGATACGCTGCTCTCCTTGGATTTCATCAATGCCGCCCAGTTTCTCACCAAATTGCCCGAGGATCTCTCGGCCTCCAAGCTCTTTCGCGCCATCGAGCAGACCGAGAAGGAAAAACTTGGCTTTGCCCAACTCTGGGCCAAACACCTTGAAGCTACTTCAGCTTAGTTACTAGATACACAAAAAGGAAAAATTATCATGCCAAAAAATGGGGGGGGGAACAAAAGCGAGAATTTTTTTTCCAAGTTCGTAACAAATCATTTAAAACTGTAAAAAGAATTAACCGCTTTCAGCCTAATACTCGCTTACGAAAAACGAAGAAAAAAATAAGATTGTGCTCAAGGAACAAAAAACTGTACAAGAAATTACCGGAAACTTGAGAACAACGAACTAAATCTGTTTTTTGTTGGCTGGGAACATTGACATGACTGAGAAATGTTTGGAAATGAAGAAAAAAGCTTGTAATATAAGTACTTCCAAGGAAAAGGTCCTTTTTGGGGGTAAGTTGGGGTATATTATACAAACGGGGGGGAAAACAAAAGGGGGAGTTGTTAAGGAAAGTGAAGAATTTGAAACTCACGGCTGTTATTGAGAGTAAAGATTTGTTGCGGTTCGCCACACAGCATCCCAGTACACTTTCTGTTCGCTTCGCCACTCTTTCCTAGTTGTTTTTTCTTAAAATCCAGAGAAATGGAAAAAAGGACAAACCAAAGAAGAAAAAAAAAGTTGGAAACAGGGGAAAAAAGGGAAGCCAAACAGGAAATGCAATGACGTCCTGGGAGAGTTGGTGTCTCACGAGGTGTGTGTGTGGAGCGTTTTTTTTATGTTCCCTATCAGCTGAGTGGACTTTACATGTGGTAAGGAGCCACATAAATGGCAGGAAATAAGCCACGCCTGGACCCGATTTCGCCGGTCCACCAATGTTGGTCGGATCGATCCGTGACCGTGATGACGTCACCGCGTTTAAACTCCAGTTCGCCTTGCTCGGCTGGTGTGAAATCATACACCGCTTGGACCAAGTACTGAATCAAGGGGAAAATATCAGAATTAAGAGAAAACGGGATGATTTGCGTTGTCTCTTTACTTCCTCGGGGACCATGTCTCGGAGCTTTATGTCCTGGGACCGAGACACGGAGGTGGAGCGATGGTAATCGACGAGTTCGTTGAGGCTGTTGAATTTGACCACCCAGAGGAAGAACTTGCCTGACGCGTCACGCAAGACCTTAAAGTGCTGGACGCCATCGCCGCATTTGACCGAGAGGGAGAAATCGCCGGGCGAACTTTCACTCACTCGAACCACGAAAGCACCTTCATGTTTGTTTAGCAGCAGTCTTTCAGCGTCTGCTCGCGTTATTCGCCCATAGTACCAGCTAGACAAACGACAAATAGCACACAGGTTAAGTTTACTGGTTGTGAAGGTATTTCAGGGAAGCGTTTTTTACTCGTGGTTTTTCATTTCAATGTAATTGGCAGGGATGAGGCCTTCCCGAGCGTCCAATTCGGCTCTGTACCAGTTTACGTCGTCTTCCATATTAAGAATCTGAAAACCAGAGGGATTCAATCAATTTTAGTGAAGAAGGTCTGTTTCCTTGCATATATATATATATACCTTCAGAACTTGGTTTTTCTTGAAACTGAGCTCGTCATCGGCTGTGGCATTAAAATCATGTTTGGCTACGGCTTCCATTTTAAATTAAGCTTCCCAAGGCAATACGCAAGGGTTTGGCAAACAAAGCTAGTTAGCTTTCCTTTCGAGTCCAAAATAAGCTTTTTTCTAGAGGTCTTTTCCGAAAGTGCAAGATATTTAAACAGTGCTGGGAGGGGTCTACCAATTTAGAATAAAAGATTAGCGATACTCGATTGGAAAGGTAAAATAAGTTGGAATACTTGGTTAGCTCGCTGTATTTATAAAGGAAAATGAATCTGCTCGATAATAACGTAAAATTTTTCGGAATAACACAACAAACATGACAATGAACTACAGCGCCATCAGAGGGCACATTTGCGTAATAGACCACGCCCAACCTTAGCGCTTAACTGCTTTCTGTCTCTCATTGGTGGTGGATAAAGGTGAACGGCGAACGAGTTAGACGAACTCGATGTCACCTAGCGGCGGACAACAAGGCTAAAAAGAGAACTTTTCGTGATAATTCTACCACCTAGCGGTAGTTCTCCAAACGAAACTTTCAAGCTGAAAGGTGAACTTTCAAGGGGACCCTTTCAATCTACAGACCAGACAAGCGTAATAATATTATAGAACACGACCCTAAAATAAAAATATGGTAGCTCCTTCTAATAGCAATCCGCGTTCGTTCCAAACATTTGCTTTGTACGTAATTTTAAATTAAAAATAACAGTTCGAAACTGATGATAAATTGAAAATGCAAATTACTCGTTCAGCACAATATTAATAAGGGATATTGGAATTGGAATATTAGGGTTTTATGGACTTTATTTGAGAAGCTAGCCAAGGATGTATTGCGTTTAAAATTTGTAGATGCGGAAAAAGCGTAGTTGTTTTATTCGGCAGGTTCACCAATTAGGATTCAGCTCTGATCGCGGTTCGACTTTTAAACCCAGCCGCTGTCCCAGTTGTTTACACTTTCACCTCTAATCCTTTCTTTTGGGCTGTAAATACGCATATTAATTCGAATCTAGCATGATAATTAGCCGTGTGGCCAGGTAAACCCAGAAAAATCCTTTGCTGCATGCTAATGAGTGTTGACTGGTAAACAACCAACGCGCCTTCCAACCGACTTGGAATCTGTTTGTTATCTCTGTGTACTGTAGGTCACTCACATTCTGCTGTATGGACCTTGACTCCAGGTTTTTAGACCTTGAAAGCATTTGAGTCTATTTCCGAAGTGGTTGTTCGGTGGACTCCACACGCACGTCGCGTTAACTCGCACAACAGTCTTAGTTGAGGAGCCGGAGTCAAAGAAAAAAATAAGGCAGTCAAGCTGGATCCGGCATCGGAAAAGAAAGTGACGAGAATGGTGACCGTCATCATCAGCAAAGGGCCGTCGTCGACCACTGCCACCGTGAACGAGCACGACTTTGTCAATTCCTTTTGGTTCAAGTACTTACTCTCCGTCATTTCCGCCACTGTCGCCGAATCAGGCATTGTTCTTTACCTCATAGTCCCTTTAAAATTAACGTTTCGTTGATTAGTCACTTACCCACTGGACTTGACCAAAACCCGACTCCAGGTCCAAGGCGAAAAGGCTTCATGTCGAGCAGTAACAATTCACTTTTTCAATTTAAAACTGGGTAAAGCAACAATTGTTTCACTGGTGTTTTTCTTAGCATCCTTACCGAGGTATGGTTCACACAGCGATGGGTATAGTCCACGAAGAAGGATTATTCCAGCTGTGGCGCGGAATCACGCCTGCTCTTTATCGCCATGTAATATATACTGGAATTCGATTTGGCGCGTACGAGCAATTACGTGACAGGGTCTTTCATAAAAACCCCGATGGCACGTTCCCCTTGTGGTAAGATTATTGTTCCCTTGATTATTTGGAAAAAGCAATTAATATTGAACTAATCATATTTATTGTATACAAAATTGTAAATAATGGTATTAAAAGAGTAAAGAAAAGTTGTAAAAAGAGTAAAGTTGCAAACTTTATTAATGAAACTGTAGAATTTTTTTTTCCTTCTTCTTTTATAGGAAAGCAGCCGTGTGTGGAATGAGTGCTGGTGCCCTGGGACAATTCGTAGCTAGTCCAGCGGACCTGATCAAAGTGCAACTCCAAATGGAAGGCAGACGAAGATTATTAGGCGAAGCGCCGAGGGTAGTGAGCGCTGGACATGCCTTCCGCCAAACTCTTGCTCAGGGAGGCATCCGAGGATTGTGGCGGGGTTGGGCACCGAACGTGCAAAGGGGAGCCCTGGTCAATCTCGGGGATTTGACCACGTATGACACGGCCAAACATTTCATTCTCACTCACACCAGTTTGCCCGAATCTCCCCTAGTGCACATCATGTCCAGGTATACCCTACTGAAAGCGCTTTTGTGCGTTTATCCCCTCCGAAAGTTTTCTTTGAACATTTTGACCGATTTCACTTTTTTTAAATTAAGCATGTGTGCGGGATTGGTTGGAGCCACGATGGCCACGCCTGTGGACGTGATTAAAACGCGTATGATGAATCAGCCCACGGACGCCTTGGGCAAAACATTATACTATCGCTCTTCTGTCGAGTGCCTCATTCAAACCGTGCGACTAGAAGGCTTCTGGGCCTTGTATAAAGGATTCCTGCCGACGTGGATACGAATGGGCCCTTGGTCGCTCACCTTTTGGCTCTGCTATGAGCAAATCAGGCGAGTCACTGGAACACAAGCTTTTTGATGTTCGAGATCCCATTTTGGGGGGCGTATAAAACTGAATACTAAGACAAAGCCCGATTATATTCCTGTCTAATGATTCTCTGTATACCGGAATAAAATAGCTTCTACGTTGGTTTTATTCTGTGTCATTTTGAGGTATTTTGTGAGAAAATTGTAAGGTTTGACAAACATGCGTGTTTTTAGAGCTGTTTTTTTACTTGACCGTTATTGCCACAGAGTCGGGACATAAATGGTGAGCTTTGAGCTATTGTACCAAACCTTGTTCATTGTAAATAGTCAACAAATGGTAAATATTACGTTCTTCTTTGTTTTGTTTTTTTAATGCAATATATTATTATTATTATAGGAGTCTGTAAATATGCCTAGTGAATCTGAATTTACTACCTTTGACAGTTGGGAAGAGGTAGAAAAGCGAATGCAAGCATTAGTCCAAGAAAAGCAGCAACTAACACGTAAAGATCTCTGAAAATTTGAAAAAAAATCTAAATTGCTAAACGTTTAGAAACCTTGCAGCAAAACAACCTCTACATGCGCCAGTTGTCCGATTCGCTGCTGCAGTGGCAAAATGGGATAGGGCAGGTTCACGAGGAGTACAAAAGGAAATTTGAAGCTGCTAAATCGCTCATTGTTGAGGTTTAATAAAGACACGAAATGCCACTTCCAGGGGGTTTGAATTTCATGTACATGTATTTCGTGTCTCTCATAGTTGCGAAAAGAAAACTGCAGCCTGAGAATTGAGCCTGCTCGCAAGTTTTCTCTGACTTCGGCCTTCAGGGACACGACCGAGGCTTTACTATGGCAAATGCCCTCACCAGTCCTGCCGTCCCAATCGAGAGCCAGTGAAACAGTTTCCGTGGAACCTAGTCTTGAGAGCTTTGAAGTTTTGCATAAAGAAGAAACTCGGCCGTCGCTATTTGGCGTGGATATCACTGTGGATCAGGTCACAGCCCAGCTTTTGACGGCGGAAGAACTGCTCACTATCAGGACCCAAGGATTAGAGCAAGCGCAGCGGAAAATCAAGGAATTGGAGACGGAAAATGAGTTGGTTCCTCTTCTCAAAGCTCAAGTATTAGATTGCCCGTATCCTATTGCGATTAACGTCTTTTCGCAACTTCCTTTTTATATCGCATAATTGTATGTTTTTTGTTTTGTGGTTTTTAAGTTGGAAGTTTTCCAAAGCGACTTTCAAGCCGAAAGGGAGGCGCGAGAGCGTTTGGCGGGCGAAAAAGAAGCGTTAGCTGAACGAGTTCGGGTCTTCGAGCGCCAAGCGGGATCCAGGTATAAAACTTATTTTTGCGGCTTTTCCGTGAAAGCAGCTTTAGTTATATGTCCTTTTTGGGGGTTTAGCATAGCTTCGTCGGAAGACCTTACGGCTACTAGTGAGACACAAACATTAGCCTGTCCCAAATGTGGCTTAATTATTAGTGGCCTGCAACCTTTGCAGAATCACGTGGAAGCTTGCTTGGAAAGAGACATGTTCCCTTGCTAAAGAAAAGTTGTCCAAAGCGGATTTGTGGAGAAAAGCTTCGAACTGTCTGGAGTCTTCAAAGGAGATTAGCCTTAATAGTCTATAAGAGGCTGCCTCTGTCTTTGCTTTTCAGGCACCTTTGAAGCAATATACCTAAGATAATTTATGAAAATCTGAAAAATTTTTAACCTTGGAATTTTGCCTCGACAACTTGTTAAACTCAAGTGTTTTAATTTACCCCCTTGAAAACCTTTTTTTAACGCCTTTAAATTTACCCCCTTTTTAAGTTTTAACTGACAATTTTAAGTTTAGCGCCGTTTTATGAAGGTATAAATGGAGGAGGAAAAGCCTGTAGAAAGGAAGGTCGAGTCTTAAGATTGACAGCACTCCTAGCGGTAGAACTTTACTATTCGGTAACGCCGTTTAGTATTATGACCTTGCTAGGGGCCATGGGCGTGTGAAGTTTTGATTGTTGAGCATGCGGTTGGGATTACAAATAATAATAACGTGAAGCTTTCCCTCAACAGCGCAGCTTTGCGTGATAGTTTATTCTTTTTTTTAGTGTTTTGTTAGTTTAAAAAAAATGGACCGAAGTAGGAAATCCAGCAGCTATGGTAAGTGGATCCGTTCGTATATTCCCAAGCTCGAAATGAAAACATCCAGCAGAGTTTCAGCCTTTTTTTTCATTGTTGCTTGCTTAACGTGAGGTGGGATCTGATACTCTATCTGTCCTGCTCCTTTTGCATTAAATCCAGCCCCCAACACGCCACAGACCCATCGGATGTGTGTTCTATATAGCTTATTTCTCCTGTTACAGATCCTGGCGAACGCAATCCATTCCTGTTGCCCGTAAATGAGCCAGTCTTAGTCAAACTCACACCTAGCTGGGAAGAGCGGAACCTGACCACCGAAGAACTCAATCTAAAACGCCTGTCGGTCGATTTGGACAAAGCCGCCCTGGATATGGACCCCCCTAAAGACCGGTAAAAAAAATCCATCACCCTTTTAATCCCATTATTACCCCAAAAAAGAAACAAAAATTCGAATATGTCAGGTGCTCGTAACACAAAGGAGAAACATTTAAACCGATAATTGCCCAGTAGCCCAGTCCTATGTTTTTAAATTGCCATTGCCCGAGCGTGCACGTTTTTATTGGCAGAATTCCCAGTGCGAGTACGACTTGTTATTATTGCGCTAAAGCTCCGTTGGGGGAGGGGGCCCGAACAAAAGCGACTGCGCAACTTTTCCGAGGCCCACACGAAAGCGAAATCGATAATCATGGCTCCGAAGCCCAAAGTTTAAGGGGGACCGGTTTAGTTGGCTATGGTGATGAATGTGTGAGCTTCACGAAACCTTTTTCTCTGAGGCCAAAGTCAAGAAAAAGCCTCCCAAGACAGTGTTGATGAAGCTACGGTAAAAATCAGAGTAACGGCTTCTGGGGAAGTGATTTCGCACTGGATTAAGCTGGTCTAATCTCTTCATGGAGAAGGAAAAGCGTGTTCGGTTGTACCTGGCGCCGTTGGCGTCCATCGAGGATTTGACGTGCAGTCATCTCAACTCACCATATCACTCGGGGTCACCTCCCCAGCGTTTCCTGGCAGATGGGGAAGCTGTGGAATCGTGTCCTGATCCGAGCAGCAGGACCTTAGACCGCCTGTTGCCTCTCCAAGAAGAAGAGGAAGGCTCGGATCAAGCGCTGCTCCACGCCCGTCCGAGCCAAGACACGTCTCAGCCTATTCCCCTCGATAGGTTAATTAACTTCGGGACTGAAACTCGCTTGTTTGATGAAAATGCGATGCTCTTTTTGTTTACTGGCTCTGGATGGACACATCACTCTTAATTAATCCACTCCTGTATCTCATTTCATCTCATTTTCTCTCCTGTAGATACAATCTAGTGTACATGACACTCATTCTGCACGGGATCGGAACGCTCATGCCCTGGAATATGTTCATCACAGCTAACGACGTGAGTTTAAAATGTAAAACTTGTTACTATATAATTAGGATCATCAACGTTATCGTTTTCATTTGGCAGTACTTTGTCAAATACAAACTGAGTGAAGACTACACCGGCGTGAAATCCGAGTATGCCAGCAATTTTTTGGCCTATTTGGGCTTTGCAGCTCAGATTCCCAACGTCTTCTTCAGTTGGATCAACATCTTTGTCCAAATCGGGTAATATTTGATCGCCAATTCCCCCCTTTTTTTAACTAATGAAAAACTTTACCAAATTAGTAGAAAGGAATGTTCGTGTTTTTGACTTTTGTTACAATTTCCTTCAAATTAGGGGCAACTTGACGACAAGAATTATCGGAAGCATTTTGATTGAAGTCTGCGTTTTCATTGCCACGGTCGTTTTGGCCATGCTTGACTCGTCCCAGTGGTCTGGAGTCTTTTTCTGGATGACTATGGCCTCTGTGGTGGTCCTCAACAGTGAGGATCTTTCCTCTTTACTTAGCGATTCCTTCGGTCGTTTTTTATGTTTTTTATTTTTCTTACAGTGGCGGGCGGGATTTACCAGAATACAGTTTACGGAATGGCTGCTAAACTACCTTTTAAGTACACTGGAGCAGTTGTCTTGGGCTCAGTAAGTTCTTTTTTTCTGGGGTAGAGAAGTTGTAACGTTTTCGTGAAACTAATGATTCCCTCTGTTTCTTAGAATATTAGTGGAACTTTCACTGCCATTATCAATATCGTTTCTATTGCTGTGGCGCCGAATGCTCGTACCGCTGCCATTTACTACTTTATCACTGCCCTTTTCGTCTTATTGGCGTGTTTTGACACCTTCTTCGCGCTGCCCTTGAACGTAAAACAACACACGTTTATTCATACACTTTGAGAAGCGATTTGGGGAAGGGTGGGAATAACTGAGTAAGGTTTCCTCTTTTTTTCCTTTTGTAGCGTTACTATCGGTACAATGAAGCGCGTATTGCTCGCCAAGAAGAGGACAAACACGCACTCGCCCTCTCGCAACACAAAGCCACGCCCAGCACGCCCTACTGGTTCGTGTTTAAGAAATGTTTCCCCCAGTGCTTCAACGTTTTCATGGTCTTTTTCGTGAGTTTGGCTGTCTTTCCTGCTGTCCACGCCAGTAAGTTCTTACCAGTAAGCCTCCTTTTTCTCAGTCCTGGGAATGCTCACGTTTTGTTTACTAATTTCAGATATTGCGATATCAGATGAGCATTTCTTCATTCCTCCACGCTATTTCATCGCTGTGACTTGCTTTCTCACCTTTAATTCGTGCGCCATGGTGGGCAATATGATACCTGCACTATTTACCTGGGTAAAAGATCAAACTAGACCAAAATCCATTATTCCTAAAGTCGCAAAGACTGACTGGGGATTTTTGCACTTGAAATAGCCTGGACCACGGTTTTTATGGGTGCCAGTGATGCTGCGTGTCTTGATTATTCCCTACTTCATGTTGTGCAACTATCAGCCTCCAGATGTGGTACGAGCGTTGCCTGTCTTGATCCACAATGATTGGGCCTACTGGATTATGGCCATTTTCTTAGGACTTTCCAGTGGCTACTTTAGCTCTTTAGCTATGATGTACTGTCCAAGGTAATCCCTTTTTCGGTTCATTTTTATATAGGATTTTTCCCGAGTTTTTCCTAGCTTTTAAACTACTTTTAGATAATCTATTGAATATTTCAGTTCGTTCATTATGTATTCATTCATTTGGTGTACAGTTTTTCTAGTAGGTTTTTCAAGTTAATTGTATTTATTTTGTTACATTTTTATTCCAATTTTAGGACGGTAGATCCAGAGTATGCTTCCACCGCTGGTATGTTTGGGGCAGCCTCGTTAATTACAGGGATTTTCTCCGGTATCACCTTTTCCATGGCCATGCCTTGGTTGGTGCAGAATATCAGCTTTTAGAAATATTTTGTATGCTATTCCTAAAAAGAGAAAAGAAGACCAAATACTCCTCGCTGTTATGGTTACTTAAAATAGGAGACGTTGAGTTCTTTTCTTTTTCGTTGGAGGAAACTTTTTCTGTGCAAAGACTAGTTTTGTGGCACAGATGCGTATCCTAAGACCGTTGAGTGCAAAAGAAACCAGGTGTGTTTTTCTTTCTTTCTTTTTTTAGTACAGAGGGAGTCTACTAGTTGTCCCCAGTAGCTGCATGGTATGATCAAGCGTGCGTGTGTGTTGGAAAGACTAGTTCTGTGTATGCCGTTAGATTCTTAAAAAACCAACGAGTTTCTTAGTTTAAAGAAGAGAAAAAAACGATTTGAGTTTCGAAGGTCTAGGGGTCGTTTTCTAGTCCGGCCCGGCGTTCATGTTGAAATGCTAGTGAAACTTACGTGTAGAGGACGAAAAATTATATGAACGCGGTAATTTGAAAAAATACTTGCAGTTTTTTTCAGTAACTAGACTTATTAAGACCTTTGATACGCATTTTCCATATTTGAGAAAGTATTTCAAAAGTTTAGCGCCAAACATGTCTTAAATGCCGTTCGGTAGATAGCGTTTTCATAGTCTGTACGATTGCCTACAGATGACGTAAGCTTGCAGTTTTAAGTGATAATTACATCAGGAAAAGTCGACAATGCACCCGTTAGATGGCGCGGATCGACTTTACAACTCAAGAAGTACATCAGGAAAACAAATGAAGCGTGCTGCCGTTTGTTGTGAGATTTCCTTACCCGTTTAAATTAGTTATGAATATAATTAGCAGCTCACATCGTCTATTTACTAGATCTGTATTTAGTTTTGGACATCGCTGCTATAGAATCTACGCGTGCAACCCATGCGAATCAGGCGATTTTAGAAAAGAGCCGATTCACGTCAATCCTGCGCCGAAATTAATTGACAAGGAAACAATTCAGTATTTGGAAGGACTATCCTTGGTGGATTTTGCCAACGCGCAAGGAGTAGCGCGTTTGGAAGAAGCTATACGCTTTGCAGATCAAATTCGCGAAGTGGAAACGACAGGAGTCGAGCCTTTGGTCTCTGTTTTGGAAGACTATTACCTCACGTTAAGAGAAGATTGCGTAACGGAAGGCAACGTGGCCGAGGAGTTGTTAGCCAACGCTCGACTTTCCGAAGACGACTATTTCGTGGCGCCTCCAGGCAACGTTCCCCTTGAATCTGAAAACACTTACGAACACTAAAACACATGAATTCCGTGGCTTATTGCAAGGCGGCCCCGACTTCCGTTTTTGTGCAGCAACATGGGAAGTCCTTGGTTTGGTCGTTGATGGGTCATAACTTGAAGAAAAACCTCCTCGCTCAATGGGTTAAGAATGTAAAGAGACTGGGAGCCTCGGAAGATCCCATTCACAGCAAAACTGGCCCCGATTTGTTAAATGGTAATACGATTTTTCTGTTTATTTTGCCACCTATGTCATCAAGATTTCCATTTCATTTCATCATCATTTCTTAGTCTCTTTATGGAAATAAGGAGGTTAAGAAATGGATCCAGATGAAGATTTGGATTAAGTAGATTTTCCCAGAATAGTGACGAAAAACTAATGAAACTTTCTGTTTTAGATCTGTTCGAGCTTAATCGGAGCGTGTCTTCGCATTTGCATATGCCACTAGCGGCATACAGTATTAAAGAAGATCAATTATTCTTTAGCACTAGTCCTGTACGTCATCCTAATCATGTCACGTGGCTCAATGTAGCATTTTGGTCCCCTAAAGGGCAGCCCCAGTCCCATCAATTACTAGAACGTTGGCGCAGGCAGCGAACGGCGTTTTGGAAACAAGTAAAGCTCGCTTTTAGACTCTTATTATGATTTATTTCTTTAAGTTGTGTAATATTCTGAGTTTCAGTGGTTGATTCATCCCGAACGATGTACAGGCCAAGCTTCTGAGAAGAACTGCATCCAAGTCACGTACCAGTTTTCTTCGGGGCCTGTCACTTTTGAAACTGTTCGTCTTTGGGATTCCGTGACCGCTTTACAAGTAAAAATAATACTCAAAATAAAAAAATCATAATAATAAAAAATCAGTATTAGGAAGTAAAGTCGATTTAAAATGGGATTTTAGTCAATGTATAGGATTTTCTGCGGTTTCAAGAGATTTTAAGCCATTCTAAAAAGAAAGAAAGCTGTATATTCTATAAATTGTGTAGGGAAATGAAGGCTCCTTCGTCTCTTCGGAATGCGCCTTGGATATCGTCTGCTCTGCCGTGTTGGCTGACAATTACCAAGCGCCTAGCGACCTTCGGCCGTCACCTTGGCTCCAATTAGCCCCACCTTTAGCCCCTTTCCAAGTCGGGATTGTCATGAACGAGCAAGAAGACGATCTCGCCCGCTTTTTGTGTCTCCAATGCCGTGAGAAGAGCCTCCGTGCCTTTCTCGTGGACACTGACGGTAAAACAGACCAGTGCGACCTTTGGGGCGTGCCTTACTTGGTCCGCTTGAAGGCTGAGACGGCTCAGAACGGGATTGTGGGTCTCCGAAGTCGTGACACGACCCTCGAAGAAAAAGTTCACCTCGCCCAACTCGCTGACCATGTCGCCCAAGCAGTCAAAACCGTATAGTCTCAAGGCTTGGTAAATAATTAATAATAGTAATAAAGCATTTTTTGTTTTTTTTGGGTACAAAGGTGTAATCTTCCTTCACATCTCCATTAAGGAGGGGGCCAAAAAACACGCCCTCAATTTTGCGATTTGAACGAATTACGTTTTCGTCGCACCTCTCAATTGAGGGTCCACTCTTTGCGATGTTTTTTCCAACCGGAAAAAATATTTATAAAGATAAACAACTGACGCAGAAACGTGTTGCATTAGTAAAACAAAAACAGAACCAAAAAAAAAAAAGTACTGGGCGTTTTTAAAGCATGGAAAAGTAATAAAGCCCTTGACGTTTAGACAAGCACATTCGTATTCTTTTTTTCTTTCTCTCCTTCTTCCCCCGTTGGCGTGTTTTTGTGTCTTTTAAGCCGGCAATTGGAGTTTCTTGCCTTTCAGCACTAGAAAGAAACGAGAAAAAAGGTAAGATTAGTTTTTTTTGTCCGTCCTGTTCATTTTTATTCATATTTTTTAAAATAAAATTGAGGTAAAATGATAACATTTAAGTACAGGTGACAAGATCTTAGACGAAACGAGGAAATTTTGTTGAAATTTCTCACCTTTGGTGACATAGAGGTAGAAGAAATCGCAATAAAGAATGGTTTGCACGACGCCAGCGACGATGGCAATCAAGTCCAAGAAATTCTCGGCGTAGTAGCGGTAAACCCAATTGAGGAGATACAACCCGCGATACGACCCCAACGCGAATAAATAATGCGAAGTAATAGACTCGGCTTCGCCCGTTTTGGAGACGAGAAACAGTTGAGGGAGGATGGCCACGGATTCCAAGTAAATACTAAACGCCCAGAGCACTTCCATCACGGAGAACTCGTGGTTAATCAACAACGCCAAAGCTGCCACCGGAATTAACAAGAATTCGATCCTTTTCCGGGAAAAGAAGAAGAGAAAATCGTTAAATTCGTCCTTTTAAGGTTAGTTTTGTGACTTTACCTGAAGGTATCGTGGTTATGGTCGTAGGTAGCTCGGAATTTAACGTACATAAGGTACAAAGTGGCGTACGAAGCGCCCAGGAATACAATTTTCATGGTAGAGTTGTACAGCGAGACATAATTGGTGAACAAGTCCAAGTAACGCGTCGTGTAAACCAATGCGAATAAAAACTGGGACTTACCAGAGATACCTAAAGCGAAAAAACAGTTATAAGATTCTTACTTAATTCATTAACAATGCGGTTACATAAAGGGTAATTAAAACTGAGGATGTGGCATGTTCATTGTTTTGCCTGCGACTTATTTTCTTTAATTTTTACCTGCACATGATCTCGTTTTCCAGATTTTTAACAGGAGGATTACAATGGCGAGTAAATGGGATACATCCCCGGCCAGTCGGAAGATATTCATCTTGGGGAATATTAAAAGGAGAACCAGAGCAAAATTGGACAGAAAAGATCCGGCCTTTGAGAATAAACACAGAGCGATAAAGGGTGGGAACTAGGAACGATGCCTGGCGGCAAGGGAACGACCATACGCCCTGGCGATTGGCTGCGGCTGACGTCACGTGAAGCTGACGTGGAGGCCCCGAACGCTTGGCCATAGAACGACAGAATGTAAACAAAGTGTGGTATCTTTAATGACTTTTAAAGGCACGGAAACACGTCGCCGCGTGTAAAATCAACTTAATGTAATGACAAAAAAGTTCTTAAACGCAATGGTTTTAGGAACTCAAGTGGAACGTTTTATGTTACAGAATAACGATATGCCTCATTTCAGTACACGACGGCACTTTTCTTTTTAAAGAAATTTAATTCTAAGAGTATTACTATTAGTGCCGATTAGGCTCTTAAGATATACAAGTTAAAGAAGATTAAATTCAGAATTTGGTCTTCATCTTTTTATTGGGGTTTTTTAATTAGAAATTATGGTCATAGACATAATGATAATCTCACTTATATTTTAAGGAAAGAAAAAGATGTGAAGACAACACGGAACGTGAGTTTTGGCTGATTGTGGAAATTATAACTTGGCAGGTTGCGATTTCTGAATTACCGCGCTGACTTCTCCGCTATAGCTATAGTAGGAACAATAAGATATTATTATATAGTACGCACCTTTCAACCGTATGCACTATAAGCGCAAACGCATACAGTTGTTAACATATTATTGTTCAATGAATTAGTCTTTACCTCTAAGGTAACGGTATAGTTTTGGCGAAGAGCTTCGATCCATAACCTATTTGCTAATGTATGTTGACAGTGCCACTACCGGTGACAGTAAATGACCCGGTCTGCTTTACATTGATGTTGGAAGCTGCCATACAAATTTTAAGAAAAATAAATCGACTGGGTGATTATCCTATGTTCTAGAATAACACTTACAATTAGATCCGATAGAACTAACTTGGGCCCCTTGCTTTGGTAGCATGGCAGTGTCTCCGTCTTTCTCCTTGGGCTGTGTAAGACGAACAAAATGTTAGGTTAATTATGTTATAATCGTAAAATGTTTCCATCTTTTACTTCATGTTGCTTCTTTGCAACGTTGTTACCCACGTAAACGTCACCGTTATTTTGGAGGTTCATTGTCTCAGTGCGATTGGTAATGCTTTGTTCGGTAGCTGTAATATGAGACATCGGTATTTAACATTGATACCCTTTAAACCTATTGTAAAGTATTCTAGTTGCTTACTGCTTCTTGCTGCTTCAGAGCTTATCTGCTGAGGCTTATCATGAGATTCTCCGTTATCATCGGTTGAGTTGTTTTCCGAAGAGTTCGTCACGTCACTCTTCCAGAAGATTATATTGCCCATTTTCCCCAGGTTACTATTGTATTATACACATTTTCTATTAGTGTTCGCATCCTCTAATTAGCCCTTCTTGGATGAGTAAAAAAAGCAGAACATCGAGCTTTTACGATAAGGACAGGAAAAAGGCAGGAAAGGAAAGCCAGGATAAGCCAGGATAATGTAGCGTAAATTGCGATTTACGCTGTTTAAAAATGGGGGATTACATAAGTTAATACACAAATCACGTATGAAAGAAAGGAAAGTAACCTCTGACTAAGGACGTTCTGACCTTGAACGAATTAAAGTGGTTAAATTACGTGAAATAAGAGGAATCACTTGAAGGTTAATAAGTATTTCAAACGGGATTTCACGGGATTGTATTTCGAATACAACAACTAATGCTAGAAAGGGAAGGGGCAAGAGCAACGCCAATCCGAACTTGCCGCACAAGCCCTACCCAAGCAACTTGGGTAGGGCTTGGCCGTGACTTCGTGGCGGCCGGGCCCCGGTGTACGCCGGAAGTAAGCGTTATCATCAGCATTGATTATAAGAGCCAACAAAATTAGAAAGTGATTAAGCCGACTCCGGACCCCGACAGAAGTAGGCCTAACCTAACTTATAACCTTGAACTCGAAATTCTACTGGACCTTAAAAGCTTGACCTGGCGTCCTTCTGTCGGGGACACGGAGTCCTTATACTTGTCGAGTCGTCCGGCTTATACCGCTAAATAATTATAATTACTCGACATAGGGGTTCTTCAGTCAGAACTTCATTTGGTATGTTCTATTTTTTTTTCATTTTCAGACTTTACTCCCATCTTACATTTCCTTAAAGGGGGAATAAGGTCTGAAAAAATAAAAAAATATGTTTAGAAGTGTTGTTTATTGCCAAATTTGAGAATTCGGCAACAGAAAGGCAATATGCAGCGACAAAGAGACTGCGACGTGAGTAAAGCTTGCTACGATTGATACCGTGAATTATTGCTCAGAACATCCACATCAATGGAGCAAAGTTAATAACACCCCGTTAAATAAAGCAAGCCATTTTTGGCATTTACCCGTTCATTCCGAAGTTCTAGACGCAACGGAACATGCTGAAATTATTAACTCGTGTATTGTAAAGTTTTTTTTCCAAGACTATTCTTAAACGTTCTAACCCGAAACAGGAAATTTAGCTATTCATTTACGCATTGCCGGTGAAAAATTTATCCAAGAAAGTGTTGGGCTTGGGGTTCTCCGTTTCGCGGAAGTAGTTCATGACGTGCCCTTTGAGCTTCCAGAATTTGACGGTTTCGACCAGTTCCATTTGGCCTTTAATTACTAGCATGTCGATGACGCGAATATCGGAGACGTGACGATTTTTCCCAAATTCCTCCCGCAGCTTTTCACGGCATTGTTCAACTGATTTGGGGATATCGTACTCTTCGACTAATTAGAAAAGGATTAGATAGATTCTTCTTTTTAAGTAAGAATGTTACCGATATACGGTATTTGCCTATGCCAGGCTTTGTACAGCTGGAGAACTCGTCGTTTGGCTTCGGGTTTATCGACAGACAGAATAGGACGTACTTGCTTGAAACCTGTACGTAATGCACTCGCCGTTGCTTGAGACATGGCTTAAACCTTCGTTTTTAGCCAACGAATTTGCATATGCGAAAAAATGGCCTTGTCTGTTTATATTTACAGTCAAAAAACGTTGTCATTTTATTATTGAATAATTACAAACTTCACTTAAAGCCAATTTTATAGTACATGCAAAATAAAAAAAGTACACAGCTTACTTGCATACAAATTAATTATTGTTTAATGAAGCCATGTTTGGGATTCGTATACAAATTCCTTATTCTTAACTTGGCAACAGCGCGATTTGCATTTGCCGGATATTTTATAAATAAATGCGTATTTTAAAAATTTAATCTACTGCATTGGACAAATAAATAAATGTTTATATGAAAAGGAAAAATTATTCTTTATGATTCTATAAGCATGTCAAAATAAATATACTAAATTAACCCATTTGCATTATAATACGAAGAGGCAAGAGTTAGTTTTATAGCTACCCTTGGCACCGTCGCCAGTCAGTCTGTCGCCATCTTCGATTATATCAATTTGTTGTCAAGTGAAAGCTCTCGAAAGTTTAAGTTAAAAAGTGGTATACTAATTATTTGGATAACTTTGTATGTGTGCTTTGAATTATATTTATGAGAATGACTAATCGTCAGCCTAATCCTGGTTATTGGCCAGCGTACAATTTTCCTCAGCAGCAAGATGTTTCCAATCCTCCAGCCCAACCCATGCAACAACAGTACTACGCGCAAACTGGGTATCCTCCCACGTACAATATGTAAGAAAAGTTCTATTACTGTTACATTTATTTTTTTTACTTTAAATTACAAAAACTAATTGTTAACGCTTCGTTATTGCAGGGGATATGGTTACCCTGTGGCTGTGCCCAATCAACAGTACAACAGCTACGGTTACGGTTATTATGGGATGTCTAGCCCTAGCGTTCCCTGGGTTAACACTGCGCAAACCAGTCAAATGCCTCCTTCTCCTCAACTTCCTCCGCAATCAAGTACTTCTAAAAATAAATATAAAATTATTAAGAGAAACGTCTTATAAGCAAAATTCTGTGTTCTTTAAGATGTTTTCAAGCCCACCGGGAACAAACCTCCTTTGCCTCCTGTCCCACCTCCAAGTTCTCCTCCTCCTCCCCCTCCACCAGGTGAAAGACCTGCGTCCCCTCCTACATCTTCCTCTGGTACCAGTGTTAAAGCTGCTCCAGGTGTCCCTCCTATTAAATTCAACATCGGTCCAGGCAAGAAAAAGCCTCCGGTAGCGACAGTTCAGCCCACTCAGAAAGCTTCTCCAGCCAAAACGCTTTGGAAACCCCCCGTGTCCACGCAGCCTTCTTCCCCACCTTCGCTTTCGTCACAAACTCACGAAAATCCCATTAATGTACCTGCAGCATCGATAGATTTCCCTCCCAGTCTCCAGTAAGTCCTACCCTAACCATCGAATTTATCACTGTTCTCTTAATTTCTAATTTCTTTACGTCTCTTTGTAGGAGCTATGTAACTCGCTGTTATAATTTGTGCAAGTCTAACGTAGAAAAAGACCAAGTAGAAATCATTCTCAAGGGTAAAATCACCTCTGCAGCTAGTTCAGGCGCGCTACAGTCCAAAAACTGGGACACTGAACCTCTTCCCTGCAAGTAAATAATTATTTTCTTCTAATTTTAGCCTATTTTTAAGTCAGTCATCATTCGAGTGTTATTGCATGATTGTTATGATTATTACTCTTAAATTAGATTTATGTCCTAGTTTCTTGGGTCAATAAGCGAGTAGCAAATCCTAATCAATTTGTGTCTTTTTTATTTACAGTTTGAGCGATAGGAACGGTGTGAAACCCCAATCTCCCATCATAGTGCGTGACTTTATCCCACTAGGAGGCAGAGGGCGTGGTCGAGGAGGAATTCGAGGGGGCATTGGAGCTAAAGCCAACCAAAGGCGGGGTTTCGGCTTAAATTCGTCCCCGAGTGTGGCTAGGCCTCTTTCCCATTCTAGGTCTCGTTCTAGGTCAGTTTCCAGGTCCAGATCGCGTTCTTCGTCCAGGTCACCTTACCGACGCCGTCGAGGGTCTTCCTCTGAGTAAAAAAACACAATTCTTTTCTCTTTTAGAACTCGCTTTTTCTAACAACTGTTTTGGAACCTTTTCTTTCAGGTCTCGGAGTCGTTCTAGATCCCCAACGCCGGTCCATAAATCCAAGAAGAAGCCTCGTAATAAGAAGAACAAGAAGAAGAATGCCCCACCCCACATTTACTCTGAATCAGGCATGTCTGTGGGCGACGACGATGATCCTCATGCTGCTCAACGCCTTCAACAACGGCTCCAGCGCTTTGCAAACGCCGGAGGCAAGAAAACGAGTGCCAAATCGCGTTTGGGAACAGGGCCTAGGTTCTCCAAACCTTTCATTTTGAAGATTGATACCAACGGCGACGGAGAAGAAGTGGATTGGTCCTCTTTGCACATCGTAGGCACTTGCCAAGACTTGGATAAGCCTTATCTTCGTCTCACGGCGGTATTTTCGAGTCGGAAAAATTTCGTGGAATGGCTTAAACAGTTTTTGCTTTTTTTAGGCCCCCGATCCAAGTACGGTAAGACCGATACCGGTATTGCTTAAAGCGCTGGAAATTGTCAAAGCGGCCTGGGTCAAGTCTTCCCACTATAAGCAAGCGTGTGATGGGCTCAAGTCCATTCGCCAGGATTTAACGGTACAAGGAGTGCGTGGGAGCGTGGCTATTAAGGTGTATGAGACCCACGCTAGGATAGCGTTGGAAGTGGCCGATCATGAAGAGTTTAATCAATGTCAAACTCAGTTGAAAGCACTTTACGCAGATCATCCCGAAGCCGCCCAGAACCGCTGCGAGTTTGTAGCCTACCGGATTCTGTACTATATCTACACTTCCAATACTCTAGGTGAGTTTTCTTAATAAAAAAAACTCTCAAAAACTTTTTTTTAACTAAAAATTTCGATTCATTAATTTAATTTTGAATTAAGTGTCGATATCAATGCAGTATTGATATCAAGTTAAATATCGATATCAAGTTAAATATAGATATCAAGTTAAATATCGATATCAAGTGTAATATTGATTTAGTGCCGAATAATTGAATTGTGATTTAAGTATCGAATAATCGCATTTCGATTTGTTAATGTAAAGCGATTTATAAATATAACTAATCGATTTTCTTGTTTTCAGATTTGAATACAATTTTGGCCACGTTAACCAAAGAAGACAAGCATGACCCGTGTATTGCACATGCGTTAGCATTAAGAGCAGCATGGTCTTTAGCCAATTACGTGCGCTTTTTCAAATTGTACTCCCAGTCTCCAAAAATGTCCGCGTATCTCATTGATTGGTTTGTCGTCCGTGAGCGATTGCGGGGAGTCAAAACCATCGTGAAAGCGTACGTATACGGTGTTATGTTATCACACACTTTTCCAAGTTACCTTTTTTTATTTAGCTACTTCATATTTGGGGTTTTACTTTTCTACTGTCAATTTTTATTAGTTTTTCATAAAAAATAACTGCGTTTTTTACTCATCTTCTGTAGAATTTGCCTTATTAAGCGGCAATTACTAATTGTTGCCCTTAGAAAGGCAGTAATTAGGGTTTTGTCGATACTGTTTCAGACAGCAAAGCTTGGAAAGTGTGTTTTTAACGTATTCTTTTAGGAGAGTTTGAGCATCTGGAGGTGGGTATATTGTTTTAAAAGTTTGAGCGTGAATTTGTTTGCAAAGGATTGTACGATGAATTTGATTGTGCCTTTGAAAGGGGGTCAGATCTGTATGTGTCTGCTGATTGAATTTTAGGTACCGTCCGTCCGTTGCGGTGAGCCACGTGTGGTCCCTATTGGCCATTCCAAACCAAGAGGCGTGGCTTAAGATGACGGAAGAGTGGCCTCTCACTTATACCGACGTCTCGCGTAGCCAAATCGATTGCAAAGCCTCTAGCGCCGCTCTCACCCCCAATGCTTAAAAAAAAAGAATTTCCCGTAAACGCCAAAATTCAGCCCTTTTCACTGATTTTCCTCTTCCAAAGAGTATCACTCACACTCGTTTTGTGTCGTAAATTAATTTTCCCTGCTTCGTTTTGCGTTTTACTCTCCTTCTCCCTTGAACGTTGAGCACACACTATTCATTCAAGATCGAGAAGAGAACGCGTTAAAATTCAAGCGAAGATATGCAGTTGGCAAATCTCCCTGAAATAAGCCCCACCCCTTTAATAATTTTAACAGGACGACGCCGTTTATCGTATTTTCCTGTCGATGACAAGGTTTAAGCCTGCTTTGTTTAATTGTTTTGGGTTTGTTTAAGGCAACACGTTTGTCCTCACGGAGCCTCATAATAATGGCCAATTCACAAGAGCTAATCCAATTGAGAACCAATCAACTTCCGGAAACAAAAATGAAAACGGAAGAAACGTTCTTTCCGCCGAAGATAAAAACACGGAAGTGGAAATATTGTTTATAACTGACGTTAATTTGAAGTGAGCTTTCTTATCATATATGTATGTATGCACGATGACTTGGGGGAGTGGATGTGAAGGATCTGTTAATAGGGTTTTTTGCTAAATTATTGTAAAGTTATGGTATTGGAAGTTATTTTTATTCGGTACGAGGATTCGGAGTGCGATTGGTTTGTCGAGGTTCTAATGCAATTTCCTTTTTTCTTTTTGCTAGTAAAATTTTTGTATTAAACGTTAATAGAATACTAAACAGAATACTAAACACCTCTACGAATTTTGTTGGCTTTTGTTTGGATATTTTCAATTTTGGCGGCATATTTCAGTTTCGATATTAAAGTGAGACCGATTTCAATAATTGATGTTTGATCTGATAGTAAACGTTCTTCGATTCGATAGTTAAAGTTTGTTTCGGTGGAGAACACGGCATAACCGTTCAAAATGAGTGTTTCCGACATAAAATCAACAGAAGAATTTGAAAAATTAAGGTAAAGCTATCCTACCTTTACTTCTACAATGAATAGAATAGAATACTTTTACTTAGACGGTTAATCAGTACTAAACACGCAGGAAAGAGCATGGTTTAGTTGTTGTGTATTTCTGGGCAGACTGGTCCGAAGAATGCGGGGCCATGGCGAAAGTTTTCCAGCTGTTGGCCTCTGATCCTGAGCTTAAAGTAATTTTATATTTCTTTATAAACGAATTCCCTTTAGAGAGTTAAATAATGATAAAAAAAACACTTGTGCTAGGATGTCAGGTTCGGACGGGTTGCGGCCGAAAACGTGCCCGAAGTCTCGCTCAAGTGTCAAGTCGTCGCAGTCCCCACTTTCGTTTTCCTGCGTGAAGGGCAACTCATAGATCGCTTGGATGGGGCCAATGCAGCCCAATTAACACGCATGGTTAAATTGGAGGCCACCAAAGCTCGCAATCTAGCCACCACCAAGCCTCCTGTCATTGCGCCGACCGATCTTGCTCCCAATAACACCTCCGTGGATCTCAATTCGCGGCTGAAATCCCTCATCAACCAAGCTCCAGTCATGCTCTTCATGAAAGGCACTGCCGATGCCCCGGTGTGCGGTAAGGAAGACTGCGCGACCCCAAAAACCCTCAATGCTCTCTCTATGCATGATTGACTGTTCCGAGTCCATTTTGCTTTGTTTTTATCTCAACAGGTTTCAGTCGACAAACTGTGGCGTTGTTGAACCATCATCAAGTCCCTTTCCAAACATTTGATATCCTGAAGGACGAAGCGGTGCGCCAAGGCCTCAAAACCTACTCCAACTGGCCTACTTATCCACAGGTAAGGTATTATTACCTCAAACAAAACCCTCGTCGTGTGTCAATTTGGCCTATTGTTTTCTAATTTCTATTCAGCTCTACGCCAAAGGAGAGTTGGTGGGCGGTTTGGATATCCTCAAAGAGCTCGACGCGGCCGGGGAACTGGCTCCTTTGCTCAGAGAAGCTGTCGCAGCTTCCGAATCTTCCCAAACGGGGGAATCTTTGGACTTGCACCTGTCCAAGCTCATTAGGCGAGCACCTGTGATGGTTTTCATGAAAGGAGACCCGTCTGCTCCTCGCTGCGGCTTTTCCAAGACCCTCGTTGCCATGCTCAACAAAACCGAGTAAAGAAAAAAAATATACAAACGAAGGCCTCAAAACTCACGATTTTGAACCTTCAAACAGAGTTCCGTACTCGACGTTTGACATCCTGACCGACGACGACGTGCGTCAAGGCCTTAAAACCTACTCCAATTGGCCGACGTACCCTCAAGTGTATGTCAACGGAGAGCTGGTGGGCGGATTGGACATTCTCAAGGATCTCGAAGCCAACGGCGAGCTCCTGTCCACTTTGCGCCCTTCTCCGTCTTGAAGCCCAACGTAGGAAAAGTTGCCTGGTACCAAAAACTAACTATTGAAATCTCTGAAGCTTTTTAGTTTGCAATCTTGGTGGCTTACCTTGAAAAAACCTGTCTGGTTTGTTTGTTTTTTTTATTGCATTTCCACGGGTCGTTCTTAGCTTTGGGCGTGAAGATGCTCCTTCTTGCTGCTCCTTCTCCTTTTTTTAAAAAACAACTTCCCATGGATAGCAAAGAACATTCCAAGGCTGTTTCCGAGTGATGGTGCTCTGTGGAGAAAAGGAAGGGGTCGTCCTTGGCGAGCGCATCTTCGTTTCCCTCCTCCTTTTACGCGCGTGTTAGAAACCTCTTCCCCAATTTTTTTTCTTTTCTTCTTCATAACTTCTTTGCAACACGCGGCTGAAATTATACAGAAAACGATAATAGGCGAAAGATGCAAGGAGCTAACGTCGTCCCGGATTTCTCTGTGACACACTGAGCCACTTTCCGCTAGCTACTCTTCCTCTTTTTTTTCATTGTTCCTTCTTTTTTTCTTTTCGTGGATCGGTTTTCTCCTTTAGGGCTAGTGGGATGTTTTATCTGCCATGTGTTTCTCACCTTTTTGGCACGTTGCTGTTAGCTAATTCTTGTGTTCTGTTTCCCTTTCTAGGTGTTGCGAATATGGAATGTGTGGCTTCGTAGTTTATTTACCGGGGGGAAATTTTCTCTTTTTTCTTTTTTAATTTAAAGAGTAAGAATACAACAACAATGCTGTGGAATGACGGAAGACATCACGATATGGCAATCTCGTTTTTCCTACTCTCTCTTTAAAAGATTCTGAACCTCTCTCTCTCTCTGTCTCTCTTACTTGGATAAACCATTGTTAGGCACCTTATTGCATATACACCTTTCTCTTGCGCCCCAGGCGAGTGTGTGGATTGCGCTTCTGCCGGCAACTTGCCTCGCTGGGTTTCCGTATTCTTCTGGATGTCAGTTGCGAGCACCGCCAAGAAGCGTAGCAGAAGAGCAGCGGACGCAGCACCACACACAACGTTTAGTTTTAGTTTTGCGAGAGTTGTGTTTTCGGGAACATTTTCTAGGAACGGTGTTTTTTGGAATAGCTTGTTAAAACCGGACTTGCGTGGGATCACAATGTGCTAATGGACGCCTCACTATACAGGTATTTTTGGTCATACTTGCTTCCGTTTGTCCTTTTTTGGAATTAGTTGACTTTCGCTTGTGTAATTGGAATGATTAATTTCCTTGGAATTGGAAGTTTTTTTATTTGTACGGGGCTCCATGGTCTTCCTTTCAAGTGTCAGTGTTTAGTCATTTGAAATCCCTAAATCCAAGAGGAAACTACTGTAGTACTAAAGTAGTAGTCAACTATTTTAGTAGTTTTCGTATTGGATTGAAGGATTTCACATTTGAATTTGGAAACTTTGGTTTGGGATTGCAGCTTAAATTGCATTTAAATACTGGTTTCAATTGCAACTTTTGCCATGTTGGGTTTTAGCGGAATGCATCGGTCTAAAACTTCCGTTGGCAAGTTAGAAAAGCTCGTCGGAATTCTAGCGCGTTAAATTAGAAACCCTGTGAAATTAGGCCGTTCTAATTGGGTGAAACCATGCCGGAATCCCCAATTGTGGTGTAGGTCAGCAAGTCCCAGGCATTGGATAACAAGTTTAAGCATTCGGTGTTCATATACCGAAATGATTAACATCTATTTATCATCAGACATCTGAACCCTAGAAATCTATTTTATGTCTTAAATGTCGTTTCTTTCAAGTTAATTTTGGGAAAGAAGTATTTCTTAAATTAGAATATCAAGTTCTAAAGCCCTTTTGGTTTGAGCTAAGCTTAAGGGTAGAGGTAGACTAAATTGCGAGTCAGATATTTTAAAAAAAGTGCTGTTAAAGACAGGTATAGCTCGGTCTGGATGGGTTTAAATGTGCAGGTCGGTCATCGACACTTCCGGGATTCAGTAGGGACGTTCCCTCGCCCAACAATGCACTTTCCCCTTGCCCCACTTTCTCTGCTCTGTTACCACATCCACGTGCCCACCACCGACTCAAAACCCAACCCAGGAGCATCCCTTCAAACCCAACCGACTCCTTTCTCCCTGCCGAATTGGAACCAAACTGTCTGGAAAGAATCGTTTGCCTTTTTTTGTTACCTGTTTGAGGAAGACATCCTCTTCTTCTCCCCGCCCACCCAAAAAATGACCAAAAAAAGGAAAGGAAAAACAACTTATCTTTGTTTTCCCTTCAAAGTAGCATTCGAATGAAGATGGCCCGTAGGGGATGGTTAATCCTCACGTGTGCAATGTGCCTCACCTTGGGTTTAACCTTTGGAGCAAGCGACTATGAAGCGGCTGGCCTTCCCGCGCTTTACCTAGTGGATCCGGTGGTATTGCCCGCGTTGGTATTGACTAACCTACGGAACAAGCGCGATGTAGCGGCCACGGGACATCAGACGCAGCATTTGCGCCCGGCCAAGAATATTTCACCGATTACGAACCACTTGGAGGTGAATATGCCACCCTTGCCGCCTAAAGAGGTGGCTCAGACGGTGGCCAAAGCCGCTGCCACCATCCAGCAGCGGTTTGATACCATCGAGCCAGCCTTGGCCGCCAACGGTAAGCCTGGGAAAAACTTTCTCATTGCGCAAGTTTCTTTACGGGGGGAAGGCGGTGCCAAAAAGAAAAAAAATTGAATGTTTGCTGTACTATGTAGGTCGCGCCCGACTTGAGCCGGGATCCTCGGCTTGGTTTATGGCTGCTTCCCATAAAACCAAAGTGGTAGCTAAAAACATTTCGCGGATTGCTCTCATTGCCGAAGAAGCCACGAAAATTATTGGACTGGGGTAAGTGGACCATTTTTGGGGGCTATTTTTAACAAATGTCCTCAGTCTTTCGACCATTTCTTTTGTGGGATCGTTTATTAGGTAGTCATGTTTCTGGCAGGTTCTCGTCATTGTCGTTACACGGAGTTTAGGCTCTTCAAGGTTGAACGGTTCAAACTTGACTGGTGAGAGGAAGAGGCACGCATTGTTGATCGTGATTTATAAAGTCTAGAAAGAAAAGTCTAAAGCCTAGTCTAGAAAGACGAAAGCTGACAATAGTTTCATTGTTGGAATGAAAACACCACGCCCTTTCCGTCCTTGCACTGGAAAACATTCTGGTCCGTGTCGGTAGGGTAAACTTCATTGTTGGAGAGTAAAACTGTCTTTTTCTTTTCGTTGTTCGGAACTGCGACTCGAAATGGAGCCGCAAAATCGAAATCGCCATTCATTTTCATTATTATAGCCAGAGTATTTTTTGTGTTTGACAAGAACCAATTCATTGTTAACGCCAGATGAATGAAAGTGTCAGGCTCCTGTTTTTCTTGTTCCTTTTCATTGTTGATCTCGTGTAGAAATAAGTGTTGATTTTCCTGTTTTCGTTAGGCACCACCTGAGTGCGTCTCAAGTGACGTACGGTCTTCCCACGTCAGATATCCGCGGGACAGTCTTGGCCACTCAGTGTCCTCTGGAAGTGGATTTCCCTTGCCAACCGCGGAAATACCGAGCCTACAACGGCTACTGTAACAATGTCCAAAACCCGCGTTGGGGCAATGCCAATACGCGCTATTTGCGCTTCTTGCCACCCAACTACGCTGACGGGATTAGCATCCCCAGAGGCGGAGCTTCTGCCTTACCCATTCCGCGCTTGGTTTCGTCCCGCGTCCACACGGACGTGAGCGCCACCGCCGCCAACAAGACGCATGCGCACTTGACCGCCATGACCGCGCTGTGGGGCGAGTACGTCTGGCACGATGTGTCGCATACCCCGCAAATGGCAGGTTACCAAGGCCAGCGTTTGCGCTGTTGCAACCTCTCCCCGGGCGAAACTCATCCCGAGTGTTTCCCCATAGTCAATAACGGCACGAACGCGGCCTTGCCCGAACCTAATTTCTGCCAAGAGTACGTAAGATCGGGCACCGCCCCTCGAGTGGGGTGCACTTTGGGTCCACGCGAGCAAATCAACCAAGTGACGGCATTCTTGGACGCTTCCGCGGTCTACGGCTCGTCCTCGGAAGAGTCGGACGACTTGCGACTCTTCCGCGGCGGATTGTTGAAAACCCAGTCGGGCCCCAACAATAGCCGCAAGGGATTATTGCCGCCGAGCAACCTGACGGTGGATTGCAACGTGGGCAGTGGCAGGGTACCGTCCTTGGCGTGTTTCCATGGCGGAGACGTACGGATCAACGAGCACGTGGAGTTGACTTCCTTGCATTTGCTGCTCGTCCGCGAACATAATCGTTTGGCTACGGAATTGGCGGCTTTGAACCTCCACTGGGCGGACGAGATGCTCTTCCAGGAAGCGAGACGCATCCTCGCCGCTGAAATTCAGCACGTTACGTACAACGAATTCTTGCCTGTCATCCTGGGCAAGGTAAATTCACTCATTAATTCATAAGAAATTGTCTTGGATTTCTCTTTTGGTTTCTGAATTCATTTAGGATTTCTTGTCGGGAATTCTTACCTTTGATTCCGTTTCTTATTAACTGGGGACTATTCATCATTCTTAATCAGTGTTGGAGTTTTGAATTAATCCGTAAATTTATCCTGTTTTATTAAGGAACTGGTGGATAAGTATGGGTTGGAACCAGAGGCTTCGGGCTACTTCACAGGCTACGATATAAACATCAATTCGGGAGTAGCCAATAGCGTGGCTGCGGCTGCGTTACGCTTCGTGACGTCACTCATGCCTGCGCAATTGGCATCCGGCACCAAAAACGTGCCAAAGTCGTCCTTTTACGCGCCATTCGCGCTTTATACGCCAGGCGCTTTCGATCAAATCCTGGACGGACTTTTGCGCACGCAAGCCCAGCAAGAGGATCCTTTTATGAACAACTTGATTGATGGAAGTCCGTCTGTTAAAGGTAAAGATTTATTTATTATCATTATTATTTCCCATTTTTAAAAATTACATCTTGGGTTTTTCTTCTTGTAGGAGTCTTTGATATGGCAGCGCATGTCATCCAACACGGAAGAGATCATGGCGTGCCTGGTTATAGCCAATGGCGAACTTTCTGCGGCTTACCGAAAGTTACTGCCTTTGCAGGGCTGTCTGACGTCATGACCACGCCCACTATTGCAACCCTGCAGGGCGTTTATAGGTATGATTTCCAAGTATTTCCTATTTGAAACACGGCCTGAACTTAAGGAAAAGTTCACGAATGACTAAGGGACAAAGTGTACAATTTTTTATTTACGTTTCGTAGGACCGTAGATGACATTGACTTGTTCACTGGCGGTTTGGCAGAAAAGCCCGTGGATGGCGCAGTCGTCGGACCCACCTTGGGTTGCCTGTTGGCCCGCCAATTCCATTACTTGCGACGAGGTGATCGTTATTGGTATGAAAACGAATTGCCCCCTTCCTCCTTTACTAAAGGTAAGCATGACCAAGTTTACTTGGACGAAAAGTCACTAAAAAGCTACCCACGTTTGTAGAACAACTCCACAATTTGAGGAAAGTGACGCTAGCCAGATTAGTGTGTGACAACAGCGATGGCATGGGTTTCCTGCAACCGAAAGTGTTTCTCAAAACCGATCCGTTCTTGTAAGTTTGATATGTCCTCCTTTCGCTTATTCGTTGCACGAAGATTCCTCTCACGACTTTGACGCGGTTCATTGTGTGTGCTATCGGTTCATCAAGCAGGAATTTAAATGGAAAGTTTGTTTTCTTCTTGACAGGAACGCGGAAGTTTCATGCAGCGATGAAGTTCTAGGACGCTTGAATCTCAAACCGTGGAAAACGGCGTCGCCCAATTTCGTGATTCCTCCTCATCTACTCGAAGATTCCATCACGCGCGCACGGAGAGAAGCGGCGGCTGTGCTCATGCAAGAAGAGGATTTATTCACGGAAGGTACATTAAAAATAAAACAAAATGGTCTCACTGTGTGCCCAACTTTCTCAAAACTTTTGGGTTCTTGACCTGAAAAAAAAACGAAAAAAAACTGTAACTGACTGACCTTTGACACGCCCAGAGAACGAGGTTCCTATTTTACCGCCTCTGGTTCGCTCCACCTCTCGCTCCTCCCCTTTGCTGTCCTTAATGGCGGCCCACCCGCACTGGCTGCCTTTCCTGCGTCCTTTACTCTTCCCGGGTCAGGCGAGCGACGCCGACGTCACTCGCGACGCACCCCAGAAAGTTAAGCGCCAACCCTCCCCTTACCCCGTCCTCCCCCCGCAAGCTACGGCCTCCGACCTGGAGACGGAAATAGAGCAAATCTTGGGACCCGATGACGACGAAGTAGCATACGACGACGTAAACGACCAAGCCACGCTCCCAGCTTCGCGCTTAGGCCAGGATTGGCTGGAAGACTCGTTTGTGCGAGGCCACGAAGCCGCTGACTTACTCCATGACTTTGAAGTCGACTTGGTGTCGCAACGTAAGCTTTTACACACACACACACACACACACACACAGACCTTCTTTTCCGACTCCATAATTGCTTTCTTTTTACGGATGCGGTGGGATTTCTTGAAAGTGAGGGTATAATGAAACAACCGAAAAAGCGCGTTTTAAATAGCGGTAACTTTCCCCACTTTTCATTGTTGATGAGATAGTAAAAGGTTCGAAGTGTATGGGCGCATTTTGACGTCATCAACAATGAAAAGTTAACGCGGCGTTGTCTTTGGTTTGTTCGCAAGAGACTGCTTATATCCTAAGTATATAACGAATAGTATTTTTAATACGCGAATAGAATCTACTCAAAACAGCGCGTATTTTTTTAGTAATGGCGCTTAACTAAAAGTGATTGATCGGTAGCCTTTAATGGTACTGTCACTTTCCAATAACGGTTCTGGTCTTGTTTTGCAGCTACGTGTCTTTCCCCTTGTTCACTATACCACGACAATTCTTTTAAAGGACGAAGAGACACGAACTGGGGGTGCGGCTTTTGGTGTTTTCATCTTCGTAGTTTTTCGGGGGGTTTCCCTTACGTTTTTCTTTTTTGTTTGTCGAACGTTTTGGCAAATTATCTTTGTTTCGATTCCAGGACGTTTCGCCGATCCCAAATCACCTGTAGGGACTTCTTTTAGCTTCAGCCGACCTAAACGTCAAGCAACTCTGATTGCGAATATTTCGCGCGTTCTTCAGTTTGCATCCAAACGATTCGTCAACTCCTTTTTGGGCGGGTAAGAAGCTTCGATTTCATCGACTTACTTTTCTGTTACCTTACGTTTATTAATATTTTTGGTACTTTGGATTTTATAGACAAAAGGACAGTGAAAGTGGAGGAAGACAGCCGCATAGTTTGCAAGATATTGTGAACGTTTTGCCCAATATCGACGTCAGCGAAGTAGTGGACATACCCAAGATTT
This sequence comes from Lepidurus arcticus, assembly GCA_003724045.1. Classification (NCBI taxonomy): domain Eukaryota; kingdom Metazoa; phylum Arthropoda; class Branchiopoda; order Notostraca; family Triopsidae; genus Lepidurus; species Lepidurus arcticus. The sequence continues at coordinate 70,942 of RJJA01000096.1, forward strand.
TCCAGTGCGACGAACAAACTTTGCCCTGCGATCATACTGCATTTTTCAGGACCATGACCGGCTGGTGTAATAATCTTCAACAACCTGAGCTGGGAAAATCTTTCAGGGCTTTTGTACGACTCTTACCTCCTCGCTATGAAGATGGTAAACTGCTTTCCTTTCCTATTACTTTTCTTTCTTTCATGAAATATTTTATTCTTAAAAGAGACAAAAGAAAGAAAGACGAAATTGGGTTTTAAGGGGGAAGATATAGTTCATCTCTGCCTTGGAAGTAGATTCTCATAGCTCTGATTCTTTCAAATAGGATTGATGGTCATGCGTCAGACGGCCAAATCAGGCAGACCCTTACCTACAGCCCGTTTAGTCTCTTCCAGCATCCATAGCGACATCAGCGCCCCCCATGTGCGTTATTCTTTAGTGCTCATGCAGTTTGGGCAGATGTTGGACCACGATCTAACCTTCACGCCTGTCAATCGAGGCTTTGGCGGTTCCATCTTGGCTTGCGGAGCTTGTGACGCTCCTAGAACGGTGCACCCCGAATGCGCGCCTATTGCAGTTCCCCCCAATGATCCATGGTACCCGCAAATCGACCGCGAGACGGGCAAACCCAAATGTATTGCGTTTACCCGCTCTTTGCCTGGACAGCTCACCTTGGGCTACCGAGAGCAGCTGAACCAAGTCACGGCCTTCTTGGACGGTTCACATACCTACGGATCGGATGTTTGCGAAGGCAGAACCTTGAGGGCGTTCCTGGGCGGGAAACTCAACGCTACGCGTCATCCAATCCGCGGCAAAGATTTACTACCCCAAACTTCTGAGCATAAAGAGTGTAAATCACCTTCCGGCGTTTGCTTCCAAGGAGGTACGTTGCATTTCTTGGCGAATCTTTAACATCTTTAACATACCTTCATACCGTCTTAATAAATAACTAATTTTAAAGTAGTAGGAGGTAATTGTCGGGGTTTTTGTTGATTAGGTGACACAAGAGCGTCGGAGCAAGCTGGTTTGGCGGCATTCCATACCGTTTTCATGCGAGAACACAACAGGATTGTGGACCAGTTAGCTGTTATTAATCCCCAATGGTCTGATGAGACGTTGTACCAACACGGACGTCGGATTATGGGGGCAGCGTTCCAGCACATGACTTACAACGAGTTCTTGCCACGCGTTTTGGGCTGGAATGCCATTACTTTGTACGACTTGAAGGTCCAAACAGAGGGTTACTACAACGGCTACGATCCCACTTGCAATCCTACCGTTTTCAACGAATTTGGAGCGGCTGCTTTCCGATTCGGCCATAGTTTGCTGAAAAGCAACCTGAAACGCATGGGACGGAATTACGAAGACCGCGGCTTGGGCGTCCAACTGAGGGATGTGTTTATGAACCCGGATATGCTGTACGAACCGGGCATGATCGATGAAATCCTACGAGGGCTGTTGGGCACTTCGATGGAAACTTTGGATCAGTTTATTACCCATGAAGTGACCAACCATCTCTTCGAAGACAAGCAAAGACCGTTCTCCGGCATGGATTTAGCCTCTTTAAACATCCAGCGAGGTAACTTTCAATGTCTGAAGTAGAAGCAGCAAAAGTAATAAAACGGGGATTTTCTTGACTGTTCTTTGCAGCTCGTGATCACGGAATCCCGCCTTACAACGAGTACAGAGCGTTGTGTAACTTGAAGCGAGCCCATACGTGGGATGATTTGTCCCGAGAAATGCGTCCTGACGTCATTGCGCGTTTGAGGACTACTTACGAGAGCGTGGACGATATTGACCTCTTCCCTGGCGGTTTATCCGAAACTTCCTTGCATGGCGGCTTGGTGGGACCCACCTTCGCCTGCATTATCGCGATGCAGTTTAGGCAGTTGCGGAAATGCGACCGCTTCTGGTACGAAAACGGCGATCCTTTGATCCGCTTCACGGAGCAGCAGTTGAGCGAAATCCGGAAGGCTACCGTGGCCAAAGCCTTGTGTGACAACAGCGATGATATGCTTACCCTCCAACGCTCGGCTTTCGATCAACCCGAACCGTTTTTGTAAGTTTATTTGGACGCATTAACACATCTTTGCTTAAATGGAAATGTGCCGTTATTTTCTTTAAGGAATCCGAGAGTGCCCTGCTCAGCGTTACCTGCCATGGACTTGGAGCTGTGGAAAGAGCGCATTTCCTGCACGGTGGGCAACACCCATATCGATATTGGGAAAGCCGAGCTCATTTCGCCCTGTGTCATGTGCACGTGCACCAAAGAGGGGCCAATTTGCCAGTCGCTCAAGATTTCCAACTGTTTCCAACTCGCACAGGCGTTTTCGCCCGAGAAGATTTTGCAGGATCATGTGTGTAAAGTCCAGTGTGCTTTCGCTTTCCGTGCCTTCCCGCAAGTTGGTACTCAAAGCGATGCCAACGCATTAGGTTTTAGTTAGAAAGTTTTTTATTATTATTATTATTATTATTTTTGTAAGGCCTGTGTTATTTACTTTTGAGAAAGAGTTTTGCTATTTTTCCCCCACGCTGGACGTTTGCGGTTAGTAGTGTTTTTTTCGGTATTTATTTTCAATCGCTGAAACTAGAAAACGTAACATCAGCATTCAAATGGAGGAAAATGAAAGTAAAAGAGGGTAGATTCAAACTGATTCAAACAGGCCATTATAACTTGTATATAACTTGCGCGTGGTTGTGTAGCTATAGATTTACTTGTTTTCGAATATATTTTTAAATCTTTAAAATGTAGAGCTTATAATCGAAAACGTTTTCTTCATTAGAGTTCCTTGTGTTGTTAATTCCCGTAATTTGGGTGTTAAATCTGTTTATGATTCGTTCTTTTTCGTTCCTAATTCGTTATTTTTTCGCCTCATGTCCTGAAATAGTCGTTTTCTATACTCTGATATATATAATTCTAAAAGTGTGATCTAAAATCTTTCGATTTAAAAGCAAGGAAACTTTAGATCGAAAAGTGCCACTCGACAATAATTTTGAAATTATTACAAAATAGCGCTTTGGAAAATTCAAGGAACGAAACGGAAAAAGTATAACTACAATTGCATCTTATATATTCAATAACTGTACAAGGCAACGAAATAAGATTACGTTACATACAGAATCAAGAATGTACATACTGTTGTTCCCACATCGAATTCGCGCTTTGGAGCTACTGATTCTTTTCAAGTTGTCAAACGGTCATTTAAAATCAATAATGCTCAACATTGAACTGATTGATTGGATATCATACATGCCTCGGTAGGCGAATATGAGTTAATTGGAAAAGTATTTTACCCAAAAATGGAAGGGTTATTAGAAAAAGAACTCCTCTTGGGTATCCAGGGAGGATCAGGATCGCGACGTAGGCATTTCGGTGATGATGCAAATCTCGATCTAAATTTCTTATTAAGGGAAATACTTTTTCTTAGAATGAATTATTTTGGTTAATTAATGTAGATGTCAGTTCTTTTTTAAAAGGATACGACTCGCAGGCCTCTTTCAACGGGATCTATTAGCAACAAGCCCCGGGGCACCCAGACTCGTTCGTTCTGTTCAATAATGAATTTGGCAGCTTTTTTCAAACACTGAATAAACAATAAAATAATAGAAATGATTCTGGATTTAACTCCAAATTACTTTTTCATAGTGAGTGTCTGTACAGCAGTAAAGCAGGTAACCAGTTAGACAAGCACAACAGCCTTCGCAGTACGTGCTGCAACTCAAGGATTCAGCTTCTTGGTAAATTTCGTTTAACGTGTTGACAGTGTACTCGAATTTGTCCTTTTCTAACTAAAGAACAGGATAGATGAACTCACATAAAATCAATCTAAAATAAAGAAAGAATATAAGCTTACCTTCCCTTCCAGCTCGGCGGGGTATTTGCACTGGAATCGGACAGAAGTTCCTTCGCTATAATCTCGCTGGATGAAAACTTTGAGACAGGAGCGGTCGCCCACACCATTTCTGGCCATTCTTTCATCAACTCCAGCGTCTTTTCCCGTCTTTTTCGACTGTAAGCATATTACATTTATTTTTTATTATTATCTTTACTATTATTATCATTAATTTTATTTACCTTAGTAGATGCCATAATGAACTGAAAAGTCGTCCAAAACACCTTCGAGACACCACGGAAAAGCACCGCTAAAATGCGAATTATGGCAGTGGGGGCGTACGCTGTATAGTTTTATGGGGAACGTCGAACCGCAAACCATCGGATTCCATAGTGAAGGGAATCGAAGGGTGTGGATAAGTTGCGAAATGCGAAGCGCGACTAAAATGTGAATTCATAGGAGTTTCACACATCGAATTAGTTTATTACTTAAATTTTATTTAAGTGAGCCTAAGAAATAAATGTTGCCAATTTTACTTATAAAGGGAAATCATTGTACAACCAATTTAAATACATTTGAAAAATTCCTTAAATAATCAATGACATATTAGTTTGAAGCCTGATTTGATTTGCGTAAGACCCACAAAAAACGTTTTAGAAACAACCTTCAACTTTACTGACACCTACGTTAAGAATCTTCATTCGAAAGTCATAGAAGGTTATCTGGAGTCGGGCGAACGTGCTGAGGACATTGAAGGTCGTTTGGAGGTCGTTTGGAGGTTATTTGGAGGTCATTGAAGGTATCTAGAGTCAGGGAAGACGTGCAGAGGACATTGAAGGTCGCTTGGAGGTCATTGAAGGTTATTTGGAGTCAGGCAAACGTGCTGAGGATGTTGAAGGTCATTTAGAGGTCATTTGGAGGTCATTGGAGGTTATCTAGAGTCATGCAAACGTGCTGAGCCCATTGAAGGTCGTTTGGAGGTCATTTGGAGGTTATTTGGAGGTTATTTGGAGGTCATTGAAGG